>WEDG01000926.1:0-49096 GCA_017591395.1 Schistocephalus solidus | reverse complement strand
GTCTAACGTCTTCTGAACTTCACTATCATTGTTTGATAAAAAATTTCCGCAGTGGTCACCTTTGTTAGGAATTCCAAACCCCGGAGGTTAGGCCTATTTTTTGGAAATAAACAGAGGTTTTAATCCTCCCTTCCCTAGCTGGTGCCTTTTAAGACAGCCTGTAGTGGTGGACTTTATTATGGGTAGACAACCTTAACCAGGTGTCATTCAGCATGCGGAATTGAGCAAATGACTGCACGTAATTGTGGACGCAGCCACAGTGCCCTCATCCCTCAATGAAATTCGATAAAACACATTAGTGCAAGCTTTTTCATCGGGCTAGCAGGTAACGATCTCCCTTTGCTTTCCATTGAAAATTTGACTCAGCATTAGCTTTATTGGGAAGACACGAGTACAGGAACTCCTTCCCCATTTCGCACCTCCTGCGATAATTTCCAGCAGCATTCGCTTTCAGGGCCAGGCTGCTGTTAATGTTTATAGCCGCGTTTCCAAGCGCTGCGTTTAAGTTTGAGGAAGATTTGTGCTTTCCGAATGTCGCGCAGGCTGTACCTCTTACGGGCGTACCCATTGCCGCAGTTTTATAATTTTATTTTAGTGTCTTTAAAGCGTTTTACTTCTATTTCGCAGAAATTGAAATCCCGCCTGATCCTCGCAGATCCCAGTATTTCCTCATGCGTTTCCGTGAACGACTATCTGCGGCTTCGCGATCCAGTGGGCTTGCTCCATTCTTTACTTAAATGCTGCTGCTCCAAGAAATTTCTTCTGCGTTTTGCTGCTGCAGTTTCAAGCTAGGCTTAAGCAGCGGCTCTGAGTTGAAGGTCGGGCATCGACCAGCATGTCTCAGTGACTGGCTTTAGTCGCCTTCGCTGATGGCGCCAGCTATCTACGAGGTTCCGCTCCAGATAGACTGTTTACTCGGATTGGCAAAGTTAGAGATCCCGGCTGGATGGGCTCATTGCAGCATGTTTGTTGAAAATACCAACGTTTTGGAGAGTTTGTCGGTTCTCCTCCTTATCAAAGCGTTACATGCACTTAATCGACCAGAAATCGAAGTGGCGTGCCTGATGGGCCTATCGGTCACGGGTTGATCGATTTTTTCGTCTTTCGCTGCCTCGTCGTTTTGGAGGATGTTTGACGGGCAGTTTCGCTGCATGCGTTATGAGTCACCAGCTCCACGGTTGGTATGTCTGGCGGCTCTTTTCTCCGTCATCGTACTGCGCTAGCGCAGCTTTCTTCAGTTCTCTATGGTCGTCTTGTCCTGATCTTTCTGAACGTAAAGACGTTTATGCATACCACGCCTCACGTGTCAGTCCTTCGATCCTTGACTGGCCGTGGCCTGAGGTGATAGGTGCTTGAAGATCGGAAGTATGGCCTGGTTCTGCAACGTGCGTTAAAAGTGGCGAGTTTTGGTGGATCCTCAAAGTTGCTGATTTTTGCCTACGTATGCTAATTTATAAGAATCTGTCCGGTTTTCCCAAACAAGTTACAGTCTCCATCATTGCTATTCGTTTTATTTACAACTGATGAAGTTTCAGTGAGTGAGAGCCTGTCTTTCGAGGGTGCATCAGAGGACGACGAATTGTTGCTTCGATTAACTGAATGTTAGCGATGAATTCCTGAGGAAATTAAAAAAAGCAGCAAGGGTTCAATTCAGCTGTAGATCAATTTGGGTTCATCAGCTGTGTATGCGTGATTATCATAAACAAAACGATTGCCGGCACTGGTTTACGAAATGAATAATATCAACTTGAATGGAATAACCGCGTTATTTTCAAATTACTTTAACACTGTGGAATAACTACGTAATGCCCATTCTACAAAACAAGTAGTACTAGAAGAAGTATGAATCATATGGCAAAAGACATTATACCGTACCTTCCGACATGCACGCGAAGGTTCGACCGTCGATTTCGACGAGGTCCACCGTATGCTCCACGGAATGGTGGTGCAGGGACGGTGACCTGCGCGTGAATTAGTTTTAAGTGATAGTAGCCTTGCGCCGCATCTACCGTCACTCTCCTCCTCCTCACCTGAACCCGGTGTCATGACAGAGTCAAGAAGACCGAGGCGAGAGAGATCGCAGGTGGCTGGCGCGGCCGGAGCCGCCCCTGGGCGTACCACCACACCTGGCTCGGATCCCATGGAGTGGGGAGTGCCATAAAGCCTCACATTAAGAAGGAGCCATTACAACCCGACTCCTCAGTCCGCCAGTCAGCCACCCACATAAAACACACATTACGACCACGCGGTCTGAGTTATCCCGTCAGTTGGCAACCTTCCAAGCCACGGCTTTTAGAGCACCATGATAGTTTCTAGCGCGTCGGATTGTTTATAGTGAGGAAAATGCGCTGACCTGTCGACCTCACTTCTCCCCCACTTTCACAATCAGACCACTGTCCGAGCCGGTCAGTTGTCTGATGTGAAGTGGCGCAGCTGTTGGTGATCTGTTCACGTGTACTACGTACACGACCTGGCTCCCCAAACACATGCACCGGGATTTCGACACAACAGGGGGTTGAGAAGGCTTACATCTCTCATGCGTGAGATAGCCAGAGGTCACGTTAAGAAGGAGCCATCGCAGCCTCACTCTCAGACCGCCAGTCAGCCATTTCACACAACACACATTGGACTGACTGCGAGGTCTGAGTGTAATTGTCAGTTGGCAACCTTCCAACTGCGGCACTCAACGTTACCGTAGTCCTCCTCCCACCTGAGCCCGAGCATGACAGAGTCGATAGACCGGAGGCGAGGAGGACGCAGGTGGCTGGCGCGCGGAGCCGCCCTGGGCGTGCCACCACACCTGGCTCGGATCCCGCACGGAGAGAGGAGGCCAGCATTTAGAAGGAGCTCCGCCCGACTCTGCCAGCCGTCACCCACAGAAAACACACAGCTTGGGCTGACCACACGGTCCGAGTTATCCCGTCAGTTGGCAACCTTCCAAGCCACGGCTTTTAGCGCACCGTGATAGTTTCAAGCGTGTCAGATTGTTTATAGTGAGGAAAATGCGCTGACCTGTTGACCTCACTCTCTCCCCCACCCCAACAATCAGACCACCGTCCGAGGCGGTCAGTTATCTGATGTGGGAGTGGGCGCATTGGCTGTCGGGATCGGCGTACCCGTCTTCGCGCGCCACAGCACGACCTGGCCCCCCATAACGCACACACCAGGATTCACTAAATCAGGGGATATGGAGGAGCCATCACCGTCTGACGCCCTGTTCACTGGTCAGCCATTCGACGCACACAGCACATACACTGGACCGACAGCGTGATCTTGTGTAAGCGTCAGATTGGCAGCCTTCCAAACCACGATTTCTAGGAAACCGTGATATTCATGGGTACAGGATAATGGTGAGGGTGTTGTCTATGTATTGGTGTATAGTGTGCGCTGATGTGGCTGAGCCTCCGGTGGTTTACCGCAGGTTGTCATGGATGCGCATTTGACCGAGTAGGCCTATGTGATAAGTGAATGCGCGTGGACAATGAGGGCATTGGAGGCGGTTGTCTCTGCTGTGTGTTGGTGCTCCAGGCACTTGTTTGCCGGTCTCTGTGCGATGGAATCGCAAGTGGCCAGCCAAGCCGTTGTGTGAGGTGAATGTGCGATGGCAATGAGGACAGTTTAGTACCGAGTCCCCATCTCTGGTACTGGGGGCGAAGAGGCAAAGCAGTGCTGTCCCTAAGTAGGGCTGCTCGGATATCCCAGATGGCTGCCGAACTCCACTATGGGTCACGGTTTTGTTTTAATGAGAGAGCGACCTGAGTTAGCCTGGGCCCACTACGGGGTTGCTGTCACCCCCACCATAGGACTTTTTGAGATGGGCGGAGGTGGGAAGCTCTACGTCAGACATACCAGGTGTGGAGGTACACACAGCACCGGAGACCCTCACCTGGTTTAGCCCGTCAGTCGTGACGGTTGCCCGGGGTGTGGCCACTATGATAAACCTAACCTCGAGGAGCCACAGGTGAAAGTTTGGTACCATTTAGCGGCAGCCACAGGAGCATTCACCACCTGCACGAGACAAGTTCGCCACCATCATCAGCGCCTATGCTCCTCCATTGATGAGCTCTGATGTGGCGAATGACAAATTTTACGAGGACCTGCACGCTCTGCTGGCGAATGATCCAAAGGCGGACAAATGATTTGTCTTTGTTGACTTCAACGCCCGCGTTGGCACAGACCACGCTACCGGGCACCTCGCACAGCAACGGCTGCTCTTCAGATATCTCCCATGCTGCCATTTACCGGCTCCCTCAAATGGACACAAACAATGATCTGGATCTGCTGCCTTCTCTACCAGAAACCATCCAGGCTGTGCAACAGAGTTCCAGCGATAAAGCACCGGGATCCGACACAATCCCACTGGAAGTATACAAGCATGATGGGTCCAATGTATGTTGCATGGATTGGCTAACTGGTGGTCTGAGAGTCAGGCTGCGATGGCTAATTCTTAACATGACCTCTAGCTATCTCAAAAAAATGTGAGATATGAGCCGTTTAACCCCCTGTGAAATCGTGGTGCTTGTGTTTGGGGGGCCAGGTCGTGTACATAGAACACGTAGATGAGGTCACAAGCAGCTGTGCCCACTTCCGCATCTGACAACTGACCGGCTCGGATGGTGGTCTGATTGTGGGTTGGGGGGAGAGAGTGAAGTCGATGGCTGGGCGCATTTTCCTTACTATAAAACAAGCTGACGCGTTTGAAACTATCACGGTGCTCTAAAAGCTGTGGCTTGGAAGGTTTCTAACTGACGGGATACCTAGAAGCGTCAGCTACAACGGCTCCTTCTTAATGTGGTCTTTATGGCACTCCACTCCGTGGGATCTCGAGCGAGGTGTGGTGGCACGTCCAGGGTTAACTCCGGCCGCACCACCCACCTGCGCCCTCTCTCATCTCCGGTCTTCTTGACCCTGTCAGGCACCGGGGCCAGGTTTGGGAGGAGGAGAGTGCGGTAGCTGCAGTGCAAGGCTACTATCACTTAAAAACTAATCCTCGCGAAAGTTACCGTCCCTAAACACCGTGGTGGAGCATGCGGGGACATCGTCGGACTACGATATCCGAACTGTCGTGTCAAATCGTGTTGTGTGAATGTGCGTGCGTGCGTGCGTGCGTGTGATTGATGGCCTGTGTTCCTTCGGTTTGCCAACCTCACTGCAAAGATGGAGAGCCCAGCGGGTCTGGCTGCACCTGTGTTAAAATGTGAATAAAAATCTGACTGAACCCAACCCTCCCTGCCTTCCTTTCCTCCATCCTCCTCCCCCTCCTCGTCCTCATTATCCTCATCCTACTACTTCTTCAGCCTTTCGCATCTTTCTGCTAAAGCCTGTTATTTTTGTCTAGAAAATTAGAGGTCGTAACCTCTCTGCATGCACTTCTACGTGTCATGCCTGGCGTCATTGAGTTAGTGCGTCGTAATTGCTGTCTAGCTAAGTTCGTGCCGAAATTCGCTAACACAGGCTTTGGAGATCGATAGAACTTACGCGCAGTGCAAGACCTTGTGACCGGATGTGTCTGTGTGACATCCAAAAAAGAATTATAGTGCAATCTGAATCTCCCCCTAGCACACAGTACACTTGTAGCACCACAGAATTTGCAATGCAACCTGAGGTACTATGAGCTATGAGTTAAGGGCGTGACTCCTGATGGCTCCGTTAAAGCCGGATCCATGGGCGTGTTTTCGGGCTGGAAGGAAATAACAGTTGATCACTTCTTTGGTTCTCGAACAAATCAACCAGACTTGGAGGAAGTAGAATATTTTTGACTTGGGTTAACTTGACTCTCGGGAGTCTTACGACCAGCGGAATATCGACCGATCGTAGACATCTGTAGATTACGGGCGGGGAAGGGGGTGTATTCCATTTACACAAGTTTTCCCGCGCCAAGAGATAACATAGCGAACTCTCGAAAAGACCTCGACAATGACAAGGGAAACTGGAATGGCCATTTCTGGCTTATTAGTCGTCATCAGCCTGCCATACACAATCCGGTAGCTCTCCATCCGAGGCTCGAATCCGTGGCATGTTGGTTAGAGGTTCAAAGTTATAACCCACTACATCTCAGGCTTATTCTCTTGTTGTTTTCTATCGCGAATATAAGCGATGGTAGATAGGCGGTCACCGATCGGTTACGGAATTTACTCGTCCAGTATTGCCTTGGGTCTTGCTCTCGAGCTGTGTTAAATGCCCGAATCATTCCGCAGCTAACATTCTCAGGGCAGGAATGCTTATATCGCCGTGTCCTTCCCCCTGAAAGGACACAAAAGCAGGAACCCCATGTTTTGAACAAACTCCTGGGAATTTTTCTTTCGGGTTGGGGTTATGGCACGGGGAATATAACCCCTTCCTGGAATTTAATACGATTGGGGGCGTTTTTATTCCCGTATCTGTCCGGAAGGAGAGGGGAGGCTGTTTCGAACAACCACGAAGTTGGTTGGATTGGTTTATAGCTACCCCCCGGAAATAACAAACCAGGCCATGCAATTTCCCCAGCATTACTATATTCGAAATTCTTACACAGTACTTACCGTTTTGCGGTATATTGGTGATAACTGCCACCTAGTTTTTCCTGGTCTTTACACACCGACTCGCCTTTATTTAGGAGTATAAGCGTGGTGTGGTAGATTAAATTCTCACTTCCTCAGTCCGCTACTCGACCGCCAATTTCACGTTGTTTTGTTGATTTAGGTATTTCCCCTCCTACCTTTTACTGCTCTCCTGCACATGTCGGCCATTAGGTGCGCCTGGACTCTGGATTCTAGATGGATTGCTTAGTAAACCCTTATTTGGAAACCATTAGGTTTTGATCATCGCATCTCGATAAGTTTGAATGTTCGAGTCATGTCGTGCTCATCACACGGATCAACAGGCGATTTCCGCAATTGTTACCGAAAACCGTGTCAACCATTTAAACTGCTTGCCGATAGAAGCGAAAAGGAGCTTTTCAGGAGGCAGTTCAAGAGGAGAAGATACGATCGGTGCAGCAAGAAGTTTGTTGGACTGACGTTTCGGGTTCTTACTCGAACCCATCATCAGAGGCAGTTGCAGATAGTGCGGGTTTAGTGAGCACCCGAAAGGTCAGGCAAATAAACTTCTTGTTCCAACAATCGCGTCTTCTCCTGATGTGCGTCTTTTTCTGACCTTTCTACGGCTGTGAGCAATCGATAAAGACTAAATATCGATCGATCTCACGGCGGCAAGTGCACTCACTTTCATTGCCAATCGTATTTGGACCAGGCTGGAACAGAGAAAGCATAGCGTGAACGTTATCTTCACCACACAGTTATATCTCCGACGCTTTTCCTGATGCATCTCTTGTCTTCTACAGAGACATATGATGGATTTCATGGAATACACGAGGCTTCAACGTCGATAGAACTGACAGTTGCTACTGGTCACACATGAAGACGGACATATTTCCTACTTTGTTCCCCAGTGACGTCTTTTGCTTCGGCAGTTTGGAATGTCCTCTCTCTTCTGATTACCTAAGTGACTTTGTAGTCAGAAGAGAGAACCGGTCCGGTCAATCGACAATTCATCCGGTTTAAACAGTAGAATCAAGTGACAGTAGGAATGGCGCTATTTTCAGAAGGACGACGGGAAACTGGGATACTATTTGTTGGCCCGAAATGTCCAGAAGTCTTTTACCTCCGCAAGTTACTCAAGACCGTCTTCCATGGAAATAAGTCTCTCACTCTATGAATTTAAGCGCCCCTGAGTTGATAATGTGAGACCCTATGAAGATCTATATTCTCCGCGTGTATGTGCAGACGTCGGGCGCAGCGATTATTTCTGGACAGGCACCAAGGCTACCTGAGGCGGATTGCCTTATCTTCACACGAAAGGAGTCAGTCTACTACCTCGATCCACCAAAACTTCGTACTTGCTCAACTGAGAGGGGTACAACCCTGTTACCTGAAGCAGGGAGTCCTCAATCTTTGAAGAAGCCGTAAGTGAACTTGATCAATTGGTAAAACAACGATGCGGTTGGTAGCTAGGCCTCTCTGTATGATAAAAAGCTACGGGTGCGGTTGGGATTCAGGTAGAAGTCTGCCGCTACGTTGGTGGCTCCAGCTTTTGGATACTTAAATCTCGTTCTTCCACGAGAGGTGATTGCAAATACGAAATCGCATAGGGCTTCAAGGGATGCCAGGTCTAAAATCCAGATGTGTCCCGATGTTTGTAGTGACATCATTCGTCTCAGTATCGCTGACAAAATCTCTGTCTGTGGTCTCTTTCCTCTTTGGCAGGGCTATTGGTGAGATTCGCAATACGGATTATGGACAAATTGGAAAAAATAGACATGTTGATATTCAAATGACAGTTTCTAAACAGGAAATATGACAAGCAATGGGGATCGGCATTGGCGAAAACTTTACATTGAACCCCGCAATTGGAGAGAACAGGCGACAAAACATGAAAGTCTTCGACTCCGGATTTCCTGACTACAAGTTAAACATAAAAACGAAGGAATCTCTTGCGATGCACCAATCAGAGCACCTCTTCATTAATAATTAATGATCATTGCCTCAACACCGTAACCGCAACGGCAGCAACAACGCGAGTTGCGTTAAAATGAACGAGAAACTTGTAGTTCGAGCTTGGCTCTACTTTTCTCGTCTGTGTAAAATCGTGGGACTATTTCCTCAACACGCTACGTGGCTGTTGTTTTACCAGCTATCCTGTTCGCGCGAAAGCTTGGTTAATTTATTAAAGCTAAATGCGGAATATCGATCACATTCACCTAAACTGTCTTCGGAGGAGATGCGCTAGGAAGGAAGAAAAATAAATTCTTGACATCCCGATACTGGGGCCGACCGACATTACAAGATTCCTTACAGTGACTAAAGAAATACTTTTGCTGAGGCGACTTCGCCGTGAGAAGGTTTGATGAGTGTATTTCAAGTCGGCTACCATGGCGATATCGCTACAGATGCTCATCTCCAAGGCGGACAGAAAAAAAACATTACAAAGAAACTTTGAAGGCCTAACGTAGATATGTCGTAGTCAACGAAATATCGGTAATGTTCATTACACAGGACTGGCAAACATTAAAGACTGCACGGAACGAAAGCCCCCGCAGCCAATCAAATGTTGGAGTCCTGAATACTCGTCGTGAGTGTGAACTAGAGTACCAAGTAGCAACGTTTCCAGCGACCAGCTATTTCCCACGGGTCTTACCTGCCAACACAAATTCCTGGCTCACATGGATCCAGTAAACGCTCCTACATGCATCGCGTCACCAATAACAACAGCTTTACTGGTTTGGGAGTATCACGAGAGTTCTATCGTTCTTCCATGCCCGCATCCACACATCCCCGACCCTAACTCTCAGACCAATTATGTCTCGGCAGAGCAAGCTGCTCCATTTTCTGAATTTGCGCAATCAGCAGACTGCGATGAGAATCTGCTACGTCAGGCGAGTAAACGCCCTTTTCCAGTGATCGCATCTCATTCTCCCGAGACCGTATCACTAGGCCCGACAGTGTGAAGATGTCGCAGCTTTATTTACTTCGGTGCCGTCTGAGGAACCGAATGAGACATTCGACAAGCAAATGCTGCCTGGATTCACACATGCACTTTTTAATCAGAACTTTCCACTACTGGACCTATCCTGCAGGGTTTACATCTGAATCGATTACACGCGCGAAATTATAGCATCTTGTCCGTGGACAATGACCACCACCACCACCACCACCACCTGCACTACCACCACCACCATTACCACCATCTTCTGCGTGTTGAGAGCTGATGAACGCCTTTTCCAACAGTGCATCCCTCTCAGAGAACTCCGGACAGTTCCCACACCTAGGCAAAACCACATTAGCAATCTTCGTTGACGGGCCAACTATCCGGATACAAGTAACCATTTAGGGTGTCACAGAACGATTACTGCATATCAAAGCCGAAGCAGGTGGCTCTCACGCTCATGAATACGCACTTTAAATAATTATAAGACCATTTATCAGCAGGAGGGGCACATTACGTTTAAGGGTATGTAAATATTAACTGAAGGGGACCCTGGATAAGTTAAATAATTCCCTAGTCTGAGGACTTTTAACCTTCCTTCCACTGAGGGTGAATTACTTGTGCCTTGCGTGCTAAGGAAGGTTTAAAGCGAGAGACGAAGTCAGCGAAAAAGGAAAATAATAGGAAGAAGGGGTCACGAACAAGTGAAGGAAGAAGCGGGAAGGGAAAGGACGATAGGGCTGGAAGTCCACGCAGGCATCGAAGGCAGCTGAAATCAGTACATCGAAGATGACATTTCTGTGATTTTCGAACTACGTAAGAACTGTACTTTTCACTTGGTCATAGCGTGATAACCGCTCAATGCCACTTTCTGCAGTGTTTCTCACGACAACTAAAGGGAGAACTGTGTGCAGGTAGAGAGCAAGAGATAACAAATCGACAGCATCATACTCACAGGAACACCGAAATGGTACGTAGCAAAGCATGTCGGCCTATGGGACACGGCCGGGGAACGGAGGACGGCAGGGATTTTATAGAAATGGCAACAACCACGTGACCATTCCGCTTCTCTACAGTAACTACGTTTAGGCTGCCATCTGATCCCCCTTTTTGTGCAAGGACATTGCACATTTATTAGCAAATTGAGTTTGTGACCAGACCAACCTGTGTATTTCGGTGCGTGGCAAGTCTATGTTCTAGGCGCGTCTTCAATAATGCCTCCGAAGCTGGCGGAGCTTCCTAGCAGATCGGAATCACTACTGCCTATAGACCCTTCTAATTCAGCTTCGACTGACTGCCCTGCTGTGAAGCAAACTGGCGTCGTAGGTGCGACCGAATTTTTTTTTTAAAAACGCGACTAGTTCTCACCTCGTGCTCTCAGTGTTCCCGTACCACCGCTTTGCTGACCGTCGGCACAACGATTGTCATGCAGTTCGCGTTTGTGCACATATTGTGGTCCACATCCGATGTGAGTCATCTTCGCAGAAATGTGTTCGGCGCCTTAGAAGTTATTACGTCTGTTGCAAGGTCATGGAGTTGGGTGCAGACAACCGTTAGTCACGCCTGGAGCTTATCTCCTCCGGTGCTCAAGTATTTCGTTTTCACCTACTGCCCGCAATATCACCGTGTTCAGACGGCTCGTAGGACACCTCCCCTGTCTTGGGCACGATTTTCGAGACGTCGGTTTGCTAGCATACCAGATCGTAGGTCAAAATTGTCACCTGACCGGTCCCACCGAGTTATTTTCTGGTTTTCTGTTAGGCCTCGAATATTTCCATCATCACTGAGCTTTGCTTTATGGAGGATACTCGCCGAAAAGTTTGATCGTCTCAAATTATAAGTGTTCGAATGTGTGTGTGTGTGTTCAGTTGAACTGACCGGGGTAAATTTGGAGTCCACTTCGATTGTTTCCGAAAAACCCTGCATGCTAACGCTCTACTCCAACTCCTCCGATACAACAAAAACAGTAAGAGATTTTTCGGAGAAAATCGAGTTATACTCGTAAATTTCAGAAATGAAAACAATGAAAACAATTGAGATTTATACATTAGACTAAGTGGCGTGGCATGGCAGGGGAAAATTACAACTCGTTTTGGAGGGTGTATCAGTTTGACTGCGGGCAATTGGGTTAGTGATAGTTTTTTAGGATTGCCACACTTGGGATTGGGTATGACTGGCTGATGACGGCTAATAAGCCAGAAATGGCCATTCCGGTCTCCCTTGTCTTTGTCGGTTCCATTCTATCATATGCTACACGTTGCTATGCGACCGCCTGCGAGGGCTCTAGTCTGAGCTCCAGGGCACAACGGAACATGCATGTTCCTTAAGCAGATCGGTGAGCCCCATACTATCATCATATTCCCGATCACAACCGACAAAACAACGAGCCCGTGGCTCAAATGGTAGAGCGTTCGACTCAAATACCAAAGGTCGCGGGTTCGAATCCCAGGTGTGCCACACTTGGGATTGGGTATGACTGGCTGATGACGGCTAATAAGCCAGAAATGGCCATTCCGGTCTCCCTAGTCTTTGTCGGTTCCATTCTATATATATATATATATATATATATATATATATATATATATATATATATATACGAATAAATTAGGGGCTCACCGATCTGCTTAGGAACATGTATGTTCCGTTGTGCCCTGGAGCTCAGACTAGAGCTCTCGCAGGCAGTCGCATAGCGACGTGTAGCATATGATGAAATGGAACCGACAAAGACAAGGGGAGACCGGAATGGCCATTTCTGGCTTATTAGCCGTCATCAGCCAGTCATACCCAATCCCAAGTGTAGCACATCTGAGATTCAGAACCAAGACCTTTTGGTATTTGAGTCGAACGCTCTGCCATTGGAGCCACGGGCTCATTGTTTTTGTCGGTTGTGATCGGGAATATGATAGTAGTGTGGGACTCACCGATCTGCTTAAGGAACATGTATGTTCCGTTGTGCCCTGGAGCTCAGACTAGAGCCCTCGCAGGCGGTCGCAAAGCGACGTTTAGCATATGTTGATAAGGTGGAACCGACAAAGACAAGGGAGACCGGAATGGCCATTTTTGGCTTATTAGCCGTCATCAGCCAGTCAAACCCAATCCCAAGTGTGGCACACCTGGGATTCGAACCCGCAACCTTTGGTATTTGAGTCGAACGCTCAACCATTGAGCCACGGGCTCCACCTTATCGGTTCCACCTTATCAACATATGCTAAACTTTGCTTTGCGACCGCCTGCGAGGGCTCTAGTCTGAGCTCCAGGGCACAACGGAACATACATGTTCCTTAAGCAGATCGGTGAGCCCCACACTATCATCATATTCCCGATCACAACCGACAATACAACGAGCCCGTGGCTCAGTGGTAGAGCGTTCGACTCAAATACCATAGGTCGCGGGTTCGAATCCCAGGTGTGCCACACTTGGGATTGGGTATGACTGGCTGATGACGGCTAATAAGCCAGAAATGGCCATTCAGGTCTCCCCTTTGTCTTTGTCGGTTCCACTTATCAACATATGCTACACGTCGCTTTGCGACCGCCTGCGAGGGCTCTAGTCTGAGCTCCAGGCCACATCGGAACATGCATGTTTCCTTAAGCAGATCGGTGAGCCCCACACTCATCATCATATTCCCGATCACAACCGACAAATACAACGAGCCCGTGGCTCAATGGTAGAGCGTTCGACTCAAATACCAAAGGTCGCGGGTTCGAATCCCAGGTGTGCCACACTTGGGATTGGGTATGACTGGCTGATGACGGCTAATAAGCCAGAAATGGCCATTCCGGTCTCCTCTTGTCTTTGTCGGTTCCATTTCAACATATGCTAAACGTCGCTATGCGACCGCCTGCGAGGGCTCTAGTCTGAGCTCCAGGGCACAACGGAACATACATGTTCCTTAAGCAGATCGGTGAGCCCCCACACTATCATCATATTCCCGGATCACAACCGACAAATACAACGAGCCCGTGGCTCAATGGTAGAGCGTTCGACTCAAATACCAAAGGTCGCGGGTTCGAATCCCAGGTGTGCCACACTTGGGATTGGGTATGACTGGCTGATGACGGCTAATAAGCCAGAAATGGCCATTCCGGTCTCCCCTTTGTCTTTGTCGGTTCCATTTCATCATATGCTACATCGTCGCTATGCGACCGCCTGCGAGGGCTCTAGTCTGAGCTCCAGGGCACAACGGAACATACATGTTCCTTAAGCAGATCGGTGAGCCCCACACTATCATCATATTCCCGATCACAACCGACAAAAACAACGAGCCCGTGGCTCAATGGTAGAGCGTTTCGACTCAAATACCAAAAGGTCGCGGGTTCGAATCCCAGGTGTGCCACACTTGGGATTGGGTATGACTGGCTGATGACGGCTAATAAGCCAGAAATGGCCATTCCGGTCCCTCTTGTCTTTGTCGGTTCCACTTTATCATCATATGCTACACGTCGCTATGCGACCGCCTGCGAGGGCTCTAGTCTGAGCTCCAGGGCACAACGGAACATAGCATGTTCCTTAAAGCAGATCGGTGAGCCCCACACTATCATCATATTCCCGATCACAACCGACAAATACAACGAGCCCGTGGCTCAATGGTAGAGCGTTCTGACTCAAATACCAAAGGTCGCGGGTTCGAATCCCAGGTGTGCCACACTTAGGGATTGGGTATGACTGGCTGATGACGGCTAATAAGCTAGAAATGGACATTCCGGTCTCCCTTGTCTTTTGTCGGTTCCACATTTATATATATATATATATATATATATATATATATATATATATATATATATATATATATATATATATATATATATATATATATATATATATATATATATATATATATATATATATAGTTGATTGCCTAACTCAGGAATGTCGATATCAGAATTTGAGGTAGTAGCGGGGCTGGCATTTTTAAGTTATTAGTTCTTTTGTATTAAAATTGCTGCACAACAAGCTGTTTAATGTTAAAGAGTTGACTTCAGATCCGTTTATTGATGGGAAAACGGGGCTTCATGGGGCAAAATCTGACGTGTCTTGCTTTTTAAGAATTTTCCTACGCTATTTAAAGCTACGGATAAATGTATTATGTTTTTGTGCGCAGTAATGTGAATGAACATTAATATAAGCCGGAGAACGAAAACATTTTGTTATGTTTTGACGAAAATCATGTGAATGCAGGTTTGAGATATCATATTGTTTTCGGAAAAAAGGGTAGATTTAGTTTAAAAAATTAAGCTTTGCAAATTTATGACGTTTTGAACCAAAAACGCTGTGTAAACTTGTGTGAATGTACTTTGTTTTACCACACCGATAATTAGGACCTTAAACGCGCATCTATAAGAGACGCGATGACACGCCGCCACTTTTCGCTATCACGGCGTACGCGAAGCCTGTCAAGGCAATTTTGGTCTGCAGTTGACTATAAATGAATAAGAAATCTTGAAACAGAAGGGGCAAAAGATTTAAAATTTATCGCAAAATCTTAGTATATATTCGGCGACTCTCTTGTGCGTTTGAATCTTAGAACTAGACTGAGATGTAAGCAAATATATCGAAGAACGATCCGATAGAAAGAGAGAAGTGACTTCCTAAATTTGCAACAGAAATTGGCTCCCTATTTTCAGTGAAGTCGAAAAACCGGTCAAAATTTCCCAGATTTTCCTTGACTTCACTTTGGAAAAACGTTAAGTACGCAGGCATTCGGCAGCGAAACATCAAATTTAAGTGCTTTTTAAAAAGGTTACTTATTATAGAAAGTTTTTAAACTAATTATAAGCAAATATTTTCCCAGCTTTTGTTGTGGAGGTTCATTTTTCTCGGCAGCGAGTTTTCATGCTTAAGTGAGTCAACAAATACGACCCAGATGGCCATTTTCATTAGAAAGAATGTCCAAAAAGTCACTACTTCGGTAAACGCTTTTAAGAAATATATTATTTTGAAAGTTTTACCAGACACATCGAACAGAATGTACGTTTATGGGCAGTCAACTGAAAACAATGAAAATCGTAAAGAATTCACCCCATTTTCAAACACGATCTGAAACTCATCGTAGTAGCAAACCCGAAATAGTTATCGAGAAATTTAAGAATAGAATAGTCATCTTTATGTACACAAAAGGGTACGTTTACGAATGCACCTGACGATTCTATTTAAATTTATTAGTCTGTGGCCGGTCTGTGAACATGTGAGCTTATGAAATATTACATTCCTGTGACGTCCCTATCGGCGCAATCAAGCAAAAATATGTTTGCCTTGAACAAACGCATCTAAACCAATGTACAAATGGAAGAAATATTGCCAATTCTCGTGAAACAGTGTTGGAATATACACTCGCATGTTAGGCTGCTTGATGACGGCCGTACTTTACATTGCGGTCAATCTAGATAAATATATCTGTGAAAAACGCTGAAAAAAAGACTATTTTTCAAAAAGTTATTCGTCTTTCGCCGCTTTATTCATTCGTTTTAGTTGAATGGACAGGCTTCCTATACATTTAAAACTTCAGTTTACTCAACAAGGTCGAGTTTTTACCTTTTTCGTAATCTGTACCTCTTTTCTAAGAAATTAGTATTTCTAGACAATGTAATATTAATTTGTAAACCACAATAAGCCTTATTATTCCTATCGATTGATTCTTTATTGATGCAAAAACTTTTGGTAGACGCAGCGTGCACTGAATTCGATAACGGGTCGTAACTCATAAAAATCCATAAGATTTCATAAGTTAGGACAGGTACTGATATATATATATATATATATATATATATATATATATATATATATATATATATATATATATATATATATATATATATATATAGCAAGAGACATTATACCGTACTTCCGACATAGATACTAGCTAAAAAGCCCAGACACGTGTTTCGCCGATGTTTCTGCTGCTGTGTGACACAACAACGAGGGGGTTCGGCTCCTCAGTGGGTCCCCCAGCGTTCTCTATGCGGTTTCTGGTATATGGACTCCAGAGAATAATCGGGGAAATAATTTCTGAAATTATTAAGTGCAGGACATGGAGTCAGGTGCTTCGGACATGACTTTTTAGGGTCAGACCCGAAATTTCAATGAACATTTGGCCGAAGACAATCAACCACTGTGGAATAACCACGTAATGCCCATTCTACAAACAAGTAGTACTACAAGTAGTATGAATCTTATATGGCAAAGACATTATACCGTACTTCCGACATAGGTATATATATATATATATATGCTGCTTGATGAGCATGGTGGTGTTTCATTCTTGGCGATCATCCTTTGCCTGTTCACTGAGTCCGTGGTGGACTGGGGGAGGGCGGGTGATGGTTTGTTCTCAATCTGGTCGGGGGCCGACGTTCGCACGTTGGCAGTAGTCGTCAGTACCCTCATCGACCGAAGCTGCCGCCCCAGGCTGTTAATCTTGGTTGCGATCGCACCTCCGTGTGTATTCGCACCTGCCGGATAAGTGGTTGAGCTGGCCGAGGCGATAACTGTTCCTTCGTCGGGTCTGGGTTGTGTTGCGATAGCCTGCGTGTCCGCCATGGACTCACCCATGTTCGGATGCACGTTAGGCCCATGTTCCCGTTGGCTCTTTCGATCATTGAGCTGCGTCCGGAGGGCTTGTTAGGCCGTAGGAAGCGTCACATAACGATTGATGGAGGTTGTTCCCTATGTGCCAAGCCTCGATGGTTTCCCTTTGCCACGCGGTCACTTCCCCGACGAAGAATTTCAGCATTCTGGAAGGCGAACGTGTGTCCAGAGTCTGCGCAATGGTCCGCCACCAAGCGACAGCGGGTCCATTCTTCTTACCGCCCCTCATGTGTTCTCCGACCCGGGTTTGTAGACGTTTCCCGGTTTCTCCAATGTAGTTGACTGCGCAGGAATTGCATTGAACCCGTTAGATTACGTTTGTTGTTTCACCTCGGGGCAGGGGGCCTTAGGCCTCATAACCAGATGTCGAATGGTTGACTCCGGCCGGTGGGCGATGCCGATCCTCATCGGTCTTAGGAGACGGAGACCGCCTCCGAAAACACCGTCAATGTATGGCAACGCTCGCTATATCTTTGGTTGTTCGGTCGCTGGCCTTCGGCTTTGCCTGCACTGTCTGCTACGTTCGATGAAGTTGCGGGGATACCCGTTGGCCATGAAGAGGCGTTGGAGGTATCGAAGTTCTGCCTTTCTTTCGCCTGGCTCGCTGCAGTGTGTTTCAGCCCTTTTGTATAGCGTTCGAACACAACCGCGTATGTGGCATGACGGATGTTTGCTATGGTAGCTAAGGATTTGGCGGGTACTGGTGGCCTTCCTTTACACCGTCGTTTTTAGGTCCCCGCTGGGTTTTCGATGGACGAGAACGTCTAGGAATGGCAGCTGGTTGTTGACTTCCACCTCCATTGTAAACTGGATGTCAGGGAAAATAGAATTCAGGCTGTCATGAAATTCCTTGACCATATCCCGCTCGAGGATGACAAAGGTGTCGTCCACATACAGAGTCCAGAATTTCGGTTTGTAGTTTGCGAAAACCAGCTTCTCTAATTTTTGGAGAACTGCCTCTGCGATGAAGCCCGAAAGTGGCGTCCTCTTGACCTGCTCATACTGTTCCTCTTCCGAAAGTGAAGTACGTCTTCAGGTAGAATTTTAAGAGCTGATGAGATGTTCTTCACCGTCTCGTCCGTCTCGCTGTACCTGCTCTCGATATGCGACCGCCTGCGAGGGCTCTAGTCTGAGCTCCAGGGCACAACGGAACATGCATGTTCCTTAAGCAGATCGGTGAGCCCCACAATATCATCATATTCCCGATCACAACCGACAAAACAACGAGCCCGTGGCTCAGTGGTAGAGCGTTCGACTCAAATACCAAAGTTCGCGGGTTCGAATCCCAGGTGTGCCACACTTGGAATTGGGTATGACTGGCTGATGACGGCTAATAAGCCAGAAATGGACATTCCGGTCTCCTTTGTCTTTGTCGGTTCCATTCCATCATATGCTACACGTCACTATGCGACCGCCTGCGAGGGCTCTTTTCTGAGCTCCAGGGCACAACGGAACATGCATGTTCCTTAAGCAGATCGGTGAGCCCCACAATATCATCATATTCCCGATCACAACCGACAAAAACAACGAGCCCGTGGCTCAGTGGTAGAGCGTTCGACTCAAATACCAAAGTTCGCGGGTTCGAATCCCAGGTGTGCCACACTTGGGATTGGGTATGACTGGCTGATGACGGCTAATAAGCCGGAAATGGACATTCCGGTCTCTTTTGTCTTTGTCGGTTCCATTCCATCATATGCTACACGTCGCTATGCGACCGCCGGCGAGGGCTCTGGTCTGAGCTCCAGGGCACAACGGAACATGCATGTTCCTTAAGCCGATTGGTGAGCCCCACACTATCATATATATATATATGACAAAGACGTTATACCGTACTTCCGACATAGGTACTACCTAAAAGCCCAGACACGTGTTTCGCCGAAGTTACTGTTACTGCGTTACACAGCAAATGTTCATTGAAATTTCGGGTCTGACCCTTAAAATGTCATATCCGAAGCACCTGACTCCATGTCCTGCACTTAATAATTTCAGAAATTATTTCCCCGATTATTCTCTGGAGTCCATATACCAGAAACCGCATAGAGAACGCTGGGGGACCCACTGAGGAGCCGAACCCCTCGTTGCTGTGTCACACAGCAGCAGAAACATCGGCGAAACACGTGTCTGGGCTTTTAGCTAGTACCTATGTCGGAAGTACGGTATAACGTCTTTTGCCATATATATATATATATATATATATATATATATATATATATATATATATATATATATATATATATATATATCGTATCGTAACTGAGCTGCTTATATGCAAAGTACCAAAACCTTTTATCTAAACTTCATGAGTTAAAAATTATTCTCGCCAAATTATTTCTGTATAGTTGAGTATATTTTAGGGGAATAGGCATTGCCTTTGAAGACCCTATTAATAAAATGGAATCTGAAATATCGCAGTTAAAATATATGTTTTTGCAAAGAAGTGAGTAACTTATTAATGTTTAAAGAAAATTGTTTTGTAACAGAGGAATCTAGGCAAAGTCATTGTGTAGGATCGATGAGCAGCTGTCTCCAGATGCGATCGCAGTAACCAAAACCTGGCTGTTTGGCAACATTTGAGATAGCGAAATAACACTTCCTGGATACCAAATACATCTGAGGGACAGAGATAACCAGCAGGGTGTTGGAATAATCGTGTGAGTGAAAGAAGTCCTCATAGTTTCCGATATGACAAACAAGTTTTCGTGCATCACAAAAGCTTTTTGGTTGACTATCAAGGCCTTTGATTCTCCGTATCTTGATATCTTGAAGGTCTACCGGTCACCTAGAACGGATCAAATATTAAAAACTCATAATTTTTAATGGCTGGAAAAATTCCCTAGTCGACGTAATTTAATGATAAATGGCGACTTCCATGCACCTGAAATTAACTGGAGCACTGTTTAAACGTCATGACCAAGATTGACTTTTGATTATGGTTTTCCGCGCAAATCCTTAAAGACGCCTTCCATAACATGTTCTATTTCCAACCAGAACACGTGAAGAACAAAGGTCTAATTTCCTCAACCTGGTTTTCACCAGGATATCAGGCAGCATCCACGAGGTTATCCGCATAACCCCACTCGGTCAAAATGAACACATGCTGCTTATTTAGGACTAACAGTTATTCTCCGTTTTGCGTATCAGAGAGGAAAGAAGGCACACCATTTTTCGACGTTATTTTAACCGATGGCAGTAGATTTACCTGACTTAGACTGTGTCTCAATATTTTCGGGCAGTATGAACGAAGATCTGGAGTTTTTCCGGAATGTTCTTCGACGGTTCATCAAACGTCACTGACAACTGACAAATTTTCGCCAGATAAAGCGACCTGAGTGGCTAATTTATACCTAAAAAGATTAACAGGAAGCATCAATTATGGTGAAAATACTGCGAGACTAAGCAAGTAAAACATTTCGTCAATATTGAGACACAGAAGAACAAACTGAGAACCATTTTACTTAAAAACGTAGAGAATTCGAGAATAATTTGCGTCAAAAGGCGACAAAAATCACGAATCACTCTATGGATATCTTAACAGAAGAACAAGGAAAATATATAAATAGCTGACGATTGAGACTACTTCGGACGTTGATTTTGCTGAAAAAAGTATGAAATCGAGTACTTTTCCCAGTTTTTCCGACCAGTCTACACAAACGACGTAAGGTTCCTTCGTCTCTCCACAGAGGACATGCCATCTCCAAGCCCTAGCCATATCTTGCCGTCAGAAGTTCCTATCTAAACTATCGAAAGTCAAGGTCAAGGCGCGCAATTCGTTTTTAAAAGCTAAGTGAAAGTTCTATTTTTTTCAGAATTTCCTTATCCAAAGCTTTAATTACTAACTGATTTTTTGATAAAAACTTTGCACTTTTAACACTCTATCAACTGCTTATACCTGTGGTGCACGTCCACTTCTACAGGCGTGAACATTTAGAGTCAACGCTTTCAACCTATATAGCCTCGTTATTAGTCAGGTGGATCTGTTATACTAAGAAGTTTCTGAAGCACATATAAAGGTCCTTAGTTAAAATTCAGGAAAAAACATTTGTCGCAGAATATTATTCGCCTGCTTTTTCCTAAGTTTGACCAAAGTAAAGCCTCTTAAACGACTTCTAGCTAAACTAGAAGCCATAGGATTCCGTAGTCCCCTTACTGACTTTATAAGATCATACCTAAATGATCGAAAACAAAAAGTTTTAGTAGGGTCCTCATACTCAAGTGCTACCCCGATTGTTAGTGGTATCCTTCAAGGTACCGTATTAGGTCCTTTGTTGTTCTTACTGTATATAAATGATATTTCATCGATAGTTAAACATTCTCAATCTTTTATTTATGCTGATGATCTCAAATGCGTTTATTCCTTCTCTAACTCTACAACCGAACGGTGCCTAGAACAAATTCATTCAAACTTAAACGCTCTTTCGGCCTGGAGCTCCACATGGCTAATGGAGTTCTCACCTACTAAGTGTCGCTACATGAGTTTTGGGCCTGTAAGGCTGCCGCAACCTCTTATCTTTGAAGGTTGCCATATGATTGAATGTTCCTCCATCAAGGACTTGGGCTTAAGCTACACCAATAAATTAGATCTTTCGCCTCATGCCGATAGAATTACGGCCAAAAGCTGCTCAGATTTGCGGCTTTATTTCTTATAATTTCTACCTTCCTGAAATTAAATTTAGACTTTATCGTATGTTTGTACTTCCCATTCTTGAATTTTGCTGTCCTTTTCTTCGGTTTGATGAACGAATCTAGCCGTTCAAAAATTGAAAATGTTCAAAGAAATTTCACAAAAAAACTCCTATATCCGACTCTTTTTAACTACTTCCTACTCAACAAGATGCCAGCTAACGAAGCTAAAATTTCTTTTGGGTCAGGAGACTTGAAGCAGGCTTTTGTCTCCTTTTTCGTCTTAATAATAGTTCAACTCTCCCAAAGCTTTCTGTAATTACCCCCCGTTAGTCTTCCTTATAACCTAAGAAATTCTGAACTAATTATACCTCCCCCTGCATCCTCCACGTGTAAACGCTCTCTTCTTTGCTTCTAGGTATAGTTTTCTTTGGAATAACTTGCCAATTGAAATTAGGTCGTTAACTAGTCTATCTGCATTCAAGCGAAGACTGCACATTTATCTTAACACTGATTCTATTAACCTTTTATTTTCCTCATCTTTTTTCAGTAGCTTTCCCCATGACTCGGAGAAAGGACCATCGGGAATTTGAGTAACCCTCTTGAAACTTTATTTACGCTACCTGGAGACGCCCATGAACTATAATGTCTCCTTATATCACCCGTCCTCCAAAACGATGACGTCATTCGGACGTACAAATTCGGTGGTCCACAGTCTTAAATGCTGCGGTTTCTTTGGATACTAACCATCATCAGAATTCAATTCTGGATCCTATGATGCTGAGGACTTAAGTTCATTGACGCATTTTTCGTGAGATTCTGTTTCATACGCCTAAGTGATCAAGAACGAATCACCTCGACGTTTCATTATCTCATTCTTAAATGCTACTGCAGTATTACCCTATTCTACCACCTGACTATTTTTTCCTAAGCAGTTTTTTTCTCCTACCTTCTATTCGAAAATGAAGGCCTATTGAACTCTGCCTCCATTTTCATGGTAGGAGTTTTTTTCACTGCCTATTTTTTTCTATTTCACCATTAATTTTAAAACATTGCTAACTGTTGACATAGCAGGACAATTTATGAATTTGTACATTTTATCTGCACACATTGTCATAACTTTATTTCGTTACTAATGTTTGCTTAGACAGTACCTTCCCGGTGCTAACCAAATATAAATTCTAAATTCTAAAAAAATGAGAACGAAAATCTCGGCTCGTCGCAAGCTCTCAGACATTGCACCGAAGCGTTGCTTGGTTGCATCAAGTAGTCACAGCAGTGATATGCATATGCAACCAGTCGTTAAAGCTAAGCAGCTTGATCTCTGTGCTTTACAAAATTGTAATGATTTAATGTTAATGTTTGGATCAGTTCTCTCTATACTGGAAAACTTATTCGACAGCGACATCTCTGCTCTTCCCTCTCAGGAATGTCAGCGTCTGGATTCTCTCGTCCATTTGGTTGCCAGTGAAACATCAGACCGACAGAAACGAAATTATAATTTTCTTTTAAAAAATGTTTCCCGGGACAGACGACCCATTGACGTTGCCGTAAACTTCCTGTACTCGTGCGGTTTCAACTACAAAATAGCTGAAGCCAAACGCCTCTCCTCACGTAGCAAAAATCCACCTATATTAGTCACCCTTTTTTCACCAATCGAGGTGGACTCCATTTTTGCACAACGAGGTCGCATTTCTCATTATCTAGAAGATGCAAAATGTTTCCTTTGTCGGGATCTTACACCGATGGAGCGAAGGAATGTGTCTCCCTCTTGCATAGGTCTTCGGCCTCTCAATCCATTATCCATAAGTCTAGTCATGGCTATGCAAAACCATAACGAGACGATACAGCAATCTCCTATAGTGCCCGGTTCAAAACCTCCTTAACTTCAACTCCCGCTCTTCTTTCAACGAATCCATTAACGCCTTCTTCCTCGCGAATAGGAATTTCAAACGCAGTAGCTATCAGCCATGTCGTTAGCCCACCTTTAATGTCAGTAACTCCGTCTAAAGTGCCAAGACCGACTGCTTCTCCGTTTCAACGTAGTTTTCCTTGTATTCCTACTGTTGACTTAGTCAACAAAACTGGGTCAAGTCCACCTCGTTCCCATTCCACGCTATCCACTCCGGTCTCAGCTGTCAAATCTAATAAACCTATCAAAAACCTGGGCAAGTCAAACTATGCTCCAAACTTAAGTTCCAAAAAGAAAAACGTTATTAAAGTTGGGAAACCTCCTAACCCTCCAGCATCTACCATACATACCCAAAAATTTCCTTAGCAATTATCCCAACCAATCAACTTTTCAGGCTGCCCCATTATTTAACCATACCCCTTACGGTACCAGTTTTCCAAAACAATTTGTTCCGTTTTCAAATCTTATTCTCCCCCCATATTATTCCAGTATTCCTCAAAATCCTATTTATAGGCCTCCTATTTTCGCTAACGCAGAAAATAGCCTTCCTCTCAATGGATACCACCCAAATATGTTTCTTTACAATAATCCTAATTTAGTTAGCAGTAACAGCTTAGCTAATTGTAGACAGCAGCCATTTTATTTTCCGCCAGCACCTTCATATCTACAGTTTACTTCCCCACCACCAAGTCTTCCTTTTTTATGAGTAACGATAACCCTAGTTTGGATACTCGAACTACGCTAGATATCATTTTACTTAATGCTAGATCTGTTTTAAATAAGATGGCGCAACTGAGAGCCATTGATTTCGAGTTAATGCCCAATGTTTTATGTGTAACTGAATCTCTGCTTGTCTCTGACTCTCTGCTATGACTCTCTGACTCTCTGCTTGTCATAGACCAGTACGATCTCTACCGTCAAGACCGCATTAGTAAGCGTGGCGGTGGTTGTCTTCTCTATATTAAATCTTCATTTAATCACTTCCCTTTTTATCTAGATGTTACATCATTCTCTGGTAATTACTGCTTCGCATCCATTATCCTGTCGCCCCGGCAAAAGGCGATTCTCGGATGTATTTGCGACCCGCCTAATTCATCATCCGATGATGATGCAAAACTTTGTGAAATTTTTAAATTGATTTCGAAGTCCAATTTTAAACATTAGAATAATCGCTGAGGACTTTAATTTTCCTGAAATTGACTGGATTTCAAAATCTTGTCCCCCCAGATTTCAGCCTTTCCTCGATACCATTAATTTTTCTAATTGGTCCTAGCTTGTCGGTTCTTCAACGAGAGACAAGCATATTTTAGACCTGATTTTCACAAACGACATTGCTCCCCTCTTCGTTGATTTTAAGCAGGGTCTCTTCCAAAGTGACCATACACTAATTCACTGTTGCCTTCCGATTGTTTCATCGAAAAGGTTAGTGCCGTTCGTACCTATCATGCTTTTGACCTCGCAGATATGAGCTTAATTAGTAACTTTTTGGACTCATTGGACTGGCAGAATCTCTCCTCCATGAACGACGCAGCAAGTCTTTGTGACTTCGTGTCAGTCGTTTCAAATAACATCCTGGAGCTTGTGCCAACCAAAATAGTCAAGCCCTACGTCTCGAATCCTCCGTTCCTCACTTTCTTTTGCCACGACTAAAGAAATTGAAAAAGCAGTTGAAAGATCAATATACTAGTTCATTATCTGAACATCTAAGGATCGCAGAGATTTTTGAATTAGCCTCTAAGATTCGTCTTGCACGTGACAGACAGAGGGAATCTTGCGCACTCAGTGAGCCAAACTCTGCAAAATCTGTTGCTCAACTGTTCCGCCGTCGATCCTCTTCTAAACGAGGTTAGGAAATTCCTCCATTACTAAATGAAGACAAGAACTTTGTTCTGGAAGACTCTGACAAGGCAGAACTTTTTAGTGCGTTCTTCCGCAAATTTATCTTACGATGGAATCTGAACCAGTTCCGACATTTCAGGCATCCTCATTGAATGTTATCAGCACTATTGATTGCTCCTTAGAAATAATTTGTAAGCAAATAATTCGTCTGAAAAACTCGCACTCTTCGGGAACTGACGGTATTCCAAACTCAGTTATTAAGAGAGTGCCGAGCTTTCCCCGATTGCTTAGCCATGTGTTCTCAGTTTATCTTTTAAACGGATTCTTTCCTGACTCATGGAAGACATCTATTTTTATTTCTGTCTTCAAGTCGGGATCTCGTTCGGACGTAAATAATTATCGAGGCGTTCACAAAACCCCGGCTCTCGCAAAACTTCTTGAAAAAAATCTTTTTAATCAAATTCTCGACTGTTGCCTAGAAAATAAGCTTTTAAGCGACTCGCAATATGGTTTTCTACCTGGGAGATCATGCGAAGTGTGTCACTTAGCTTTCTTAACCTCGTCACTTCCCTTCCTAACGAGCAAAAGTTAGTGGTTGTGATCTACTTTGACCTGAGCAAAGCCTTTGACAAGGTACCGCACAAACGTCTTCTAGTGAAACTGGAAGCCCTCGGCACCCGGCCTCCTCTCCTTGACTTCATTGGTTCCTACTTGTCTAACCCCAGCCAGAAGGTCTTAGTAGGTAGTAGCTATTTGACGCTTCAGCCGATCACGAGTGGCGTTTTTCAAGGCACCGTTCTAGGTCCCTTTCTCTTCATTCTGTACATTAACGAAATTTCAAATTTACTCACAAATTCACAAAATTTCGTTTACGCTGACGATCTCAAGTGCATTTATTCATTTTCTAAAGACACTGCTAATAGTTGCGTTGACAAAATCAACACTGATCTACTTATGCTCTCACGTTGGAGCTGTACTTGGCAGATGGAATTTTCTCCATCCAAGAGCAGTTTCATGTGTTTTGGCCCCTGCAAAGCTTCCTGGACCCCTAGTATTTCAAAAATAGTACACTTTTTAGAACGATCAACCATAAAAAGACTTAGGTCTAAGTTACACGAATAAGCTAGCATTATCGCCTCATGCAGATCGAATTTCTGCAAGGGCTGAACAGATATGTGGTTTTATATCACATAATTTCTTCCTTCCGGAAATAAAGTTAAACCTATACCGCATGTTTGTTCTTCCTATCCTCGAATACTGCTGTCCCCTATTTGGGCTGATGAACGCCTCTGACCGCAGTAAGATTGAAAAAGTTCAGAGGGTTTTACTCGAAGACTATTTTCTCTTCCTGGATCCAGTATCTCCTATACGGATAGATGCCAGTTAGCAAACATTAAATTTCTGTGGGTTAGAAGACTCGAAGCCGGTCTCTGCTTCCTGTTTCGCGTTAACTCTAGCCCAAATCTCCCACGAATTAACGCTCTCACTCCGGTAAATCGACTCTATGCCACTCGTAATTCCTCCATGATCATTTCACCACCCCTTAGCTCCACAACTAACCGGTCTCAGTTTTTTGCCTCCAAATATGCTTTCATATGGAATAATCTACCACTGAAAATTAGGTTGTCGTCTACATTAGCTATTTTCAAAACCAAATTACGCAAACATTTAACTTCGGAAGATATAAACTCCTTATTGTCTGTTTCCTTCCCAAACTCGCAACTTTTCGGATTTTGAAAAGGGTCCTCCTGGTATTTGAGGCAGCTCCCTTGATATTATATTGGTCTTTTATTATATTTCCACCATCATCTGCATAGTCAATCTTTGCATTTAATTTTTCTTCCCCTCCTTTTAAACTAGCATTGCCAACTCTTGACAACCTTCATACTTACCTCCGAATTTGCAACCCTGACGATAGTCTCCAGGTTCTGTTGATGATCGAGATGGGTTCTGATGGTTTCGCCTCTTTGGTGATGGACTATATAGTCAGCAAGGTCGCATCTCGATGATGATCTCGTGACCTCTACTGTCCCGTCTTCGTTTCGACCATGTTGTCTACGATGAGTTCGTCCTCTCACACCTCCACTGGTGTTTATAATCAGTAGCTCTGACTGCTATATTATCTCTCACACGACAAGGAGCGTCCCGAACCCTCATACGTAGTCAGTAACATCATAATACTATCCCATTGCATTAAGCTATTAATTTTTTAGTGAAGCAGTTTTTTTCTCCTATTTTTTTAAATTGGCGGCTCGCAGAACTCCGCCTCCGATTTAACCCTAGGAGTTTTTTTACTGCTTCTTTTCCAGTTCACCGTACATGCCAAAGATTGTTGACTTTTGTTTTAAAAATGGCAAATCTTTTTGAATCGGATATGTTTACCATACTACTCATTTCTGCTGTTCATATGGATGCTCACATAGTGCAGCAATTATCCACTTTGTATTTATTTAAACCATGATACTAAGTTTGTAATGATGGGGCCCTCTGGGCCTTAAATATACAGTTTATTTATTATTTATTTATTTATTCAACGGAAACTAGAGGAACTAAAGGAATAGATATCCCAAGGACCGCATAAGGTCCCACCTAAGCTTCTCTAGGAACCCGCAAATGAACTTATGTTCCTCTGCCAATGTTCTTTCAAACTTCACTTGACTATAGATCACTTCCTCTCGTTTGGAAGCTGATGCATATAACTTCCCTACGCTAGAGCGGTAGTCGAGCGTCTGGGATAAATAACAGGCCCATAACCTTGACATAAAGCCTCGGTAATGAAGGATCATGAAAACCAAACTGGTGCGATTCCTAGAGGCTCACAAGCAGTTATCAAGTTGTCAACAGGGGTACTGAAAAGGAAGTTTGCTGCAATCTCTCCAAAAATGGGCCTTAGATCCAGAGCATAGGAATGTTTTTCCCATCGCCTTTATTGCCTTTCGAATGGGCTTCAATACTGGGCCACCTCACAGACTGCTGTACAATCTAGAAAGGGTAGGGTAAGGAGGTAACGTCCTTAAACTAATCAAAAACTTCCTAACATGTTGGTACCAGGTTGAGCGCATCGGTCAAGTTCTGCTGCTGTCGAAAGTGGGGTTCCTCAGGATTCGGTACTAGGACCCATTATGTTTCTGATGTATGTGGACGATAGTGCCAGAGATTTGAATTTTAAAGGCGCAATCTTTACCTACGGTAAAAAACATTGGATTGTTACCATGAGCCGGGCCGATGAAGACAAACTGCAGACCAACCTAAATCGGTTGATGGAGTGGGCGAATCTTTGGCTCCTGTGTTTAAAATTCGAAAAGTGGACAGTCCTTTGCCTAGGCAACGCAACTAGATCCACCAACACAAATGCTACTCTATCAACGGAACAGCCTTGCAAGACATAGATACCTAAATGGACCTCCGTGTGCTGACGAAGAAATCATTAGAGATTTTTCTAGTTTAATAACTGGAAGGGCACTTTCATTGGAAAAATAAAATGAATGCGCAATCTCGGACAGTTTAGTTATGAATAGTAGGTCAGCTTCTTGGCGATGACAAATGACAAAAATCACTGTGGTCAAAAAAATAAGTAAAAAGAACAGACAGTTAAAAAAACTCCGTGGACATGTTTAAGTAAAAGATATAAGTTGAACGGGGTTTGCGGGTATTTAAGGATAAAAAGCAGTCGTTTGTGGGAGAAAAACATGCCCATGAGGTTGGACCGACACGCAGATGAGAGTGTATGAGGTTCAAAACGCTTCTCCTCAGGGGAGAAATAATGTAACGACAGGGAATTCTTTTCACCACCACATTTGTGATCATAAAGCGTATCGACTAGCTATAAGCGTAACAGTCAAGGATTAAACCGTCAAGGCGTAACCGGCATGGAAATCATCAGTACGCTTAGATTCGAAACGAGGAATGAACTGCAGAGCTTGTAAAGGTCATGGTTGAAGTGCCAGAGATGCTACCATGATACTCTCATTGCTACTTTCTGAGACCACCGACAGAAGAACCCGACACGATTGTCAATAGTCCATGAATTTTTAACACCAGGGAGAAGGTTAAGGCCGCAAAAACCATCACCCTAAAGCGTGCAGACACGATGATGGACAAAGTGTAGCTGTTTGCAGCAGGTAAACATAGAGGAGAACTGCAAAGACCGACAGGACCATTGGGTTCGTCAATATTTCCCAACGATGGTAAAACGCAAGTGGGCACAAAAATGACTGCGAAGATCGTCATTTTTCAAAAAGGTGCAGGAGAAACAAAATTCTTCTCGAGGAGATGTGAAACAGCATGGTAGGCTGCTTATGAGCGTAGTACGAAAGGATAATGGGAGATTCGACAATTTATTAAGAAGTCAACATAATGCGCTGAGGGGTGCTATTTCGTAGGAGAATCGATGATGAACCTAAGACCTACACATCTCATTTTTTAGATTGAAACTGTGAAGATGGTTATCGGCAAAAAAAAACGGAGTTAAATTGATGTTTCTATTTAAAAACCGGGATAGGTACTGTCATTGGAAAAAAAATAAAACGAATGCACAATCTTGTACAGTTAAGTTATGAACAGTAGGTCAAGTTCTTATCAATGACAACTGACACAAATCCGTGTGGTCAAAAACTTAATAAAAAGAACAGACAGTGGTTTAAAATGAGCACACAAATGTGACTTAATTGTTTGAAAATCATTTTACTGAGGGATGCGTTATGAGGACATCGTAGTTCGTGGGGACGACGATACATGAAAATACAATTTGGAGACGGTCTTCTATAATCCAGATGGTCCTTTCGCTATGTCATGGAAAAAGCTGCTCGGAAAGGGTGACAGAAATAAAAGGTTGATCGAATCAATGTAAGATAGACGTGCAGGCTTCGCTTGAAAGCAGACAGGTTGTTTGATAACCTTGTATGGATTGGCAGGTTATTCCAAAGAAAATAATACCTGGAAGCAAAGAACAGAGTGCATTTAGAAGTGAAGGATATAGGAGGTGGTATAATCAGTGAAGAATTGCGGAGGTTAAACGGACGTAAAAGAAGGTGAGGGCTGAAATTCGGGTAAATATTTTAACTGTTATTAAGGCGGAAAAGGAGGTGAAAACTGTCTTTCCATTGCTCAAGAGTAATAAAGATCGCAATGTCTGCGTTGTGCGCATTAGGAGAGCCTTTGTGGATGCGGATGAAGATCTCTTCATGAATAGTTTTGGAACATTCGTTAGGCCAGGAGACTTGACGCATCAAGATCAGAATAGTTTCCAAAGAATTCAAAGGAGAGCCACCAACATGGTTAAGCGTCAAAGCCCTGGCCACATGCAACTCGCCTAACAAATCGTAATTTAGTTGAGTATAGTTCAGTATATTTCTTTGGTAATAGGCATTGCCTTTCAAAACCATATTGACCAACGGTACAATATTCAACTTAAATAAATGTGTTACTATAAAGTAGGGAGTAACATTTATTTTGAACATAGGTTTCTTTAGAAGTGATGATGAAAGCCTAGGTCCCTGAAGGATAAATGATGGAGAAGAATAATAGATATCCTCGTTATCTTTAGGTATATGCAAAGCTTTGGTTTTGCAGTAGCTTGCTTTCCTAGCCAATCAAATGGAATCTTTCAAGTAAATGAACATCTAGTTTTGTTTGAAGGTTTCTGTCGTGTTCACCATTATGACGTCCACAGAAAGGCCATTCCAGACATCAACAACTCGCTACGAAAACGAGTATTTACGTACACACAGGTGGAATAAGACTCTGCGAAGTTTGAGGGAGTTACCACACAGACTTGTTGTTCTTGTCAGTGCCCCGAAATCATCAGATTGCAGGGCACAGTTCCGGTTCCTCGTGATCCGTTATATTTGTATTAGATCTTCTCTAAGCTGCCAGTATTAAAGTGGAAAAAGTTAAAGTGCATCAAGTCTGCATGGGTAAGATAAAGTATTTAGGCGTTTCATGATATTCGCTGCCCTTCTTTGAAACCTTTGCGGCAACTTATACTCTTTTTTAGCAAGGGGTGCCGTGCCTCCATTCCATATTCCACTTGTGAACGAATAAATGCTTCATACTCTTTTCCAGAGAGCTCCTTATCTATATCTATTAAAGTTCTTTAAGTAGCGGACAGAACCGCAATTGCCATTGTAGCCGCCCTGAGGCATTTACACGAGGGTTTCAGGGATGATAAAATGGCGATTCCAAGGTCTTTTTTATTCAGTAAGAAAGTATTGAGGAAAATCTTCATTGGCCCTCTCCTACTTTATTTTGAGATGCAGAACGGCAAAAGTCTCAAGGTTAAACTTTAGCAGCCATTTAGCGGACCATTCACCTAAAGGGTTAAGTACTTCGTGCAGGGTTTGTTCATCAATCTTGCAGCAGATGTCTCGCCATTCTTTGATGTCATCTGCAAACATTATTTCATTGCAGGTCAGTCCATTAACGCAATCATTTACGAAAATTAAAAACAACAATGGCTGAGCATATAACCCTGGTATACCCCGCTCAAAACTGACATCGGCACTGATTTCGCGTTGCCAGTGCATACAGACTGTTATAGGCCGATTAGGAAGTCCACTATCAAAATAAGAAAGTTTCCATTAATCCCAAATAGAACTAGTCGTAAAATCTTTTTGATTTCGACCACCACACCAGTTGCTTTCGTACCATTCAGTAAATTTTGGAATGTGAAAGATCCTGTTTATAAGCAGATGTATTGATAGGGCACTTCTTGGTTACCATCAAATCCTTAAACATATTTTTGGGGTTTCACTAGTAGATTCAGGGATTCCTTGAACTACCAGACAAATTGATCTGTCAGAGAAAAAATCTGTGTTTGCACCTGGCCTTGTGGTATCAATGCTAGGTTAAATCGTAGCCGTTGTTTCTGCCTTTACTAGTGTACCAAATTGGCTCTTCAACAGTGAACCTGGTAGTTCATATTCAAACATTTCTTTAGAGCCCTCAAACACTGCGAATTCATATGACATGTCGTTTTCCAAAATATTTCCCGGAGGGCATGTTTTTTGCCTTGTGCGATCCAGGTTTTTTGATAAGTTGTGCGCGTCCGTAGCAAACGACTTTACATCTTTATTTCGCTAGCTCACATCAACCGTTTTATACTAACCTGATGGACACGTAAAGGGCGTACAGCTGGCGCCCATGACACTGTTGGTGATGCCTTACGTGCACATTTTTCTGATTTCCCCGTGGTCGTTGGTCATTGAGGTACTTTTTTACAGACGGACGTTGTATGCGCCGCATTTTCCGAACGTGGAATATGCAGGTGATAGTTCCATCTCACCTTTTTTTCTTTTAAGTCACCTCTTAGTTAAACGAATAAGCTAGCATTATCACCTCATGCAGATCGAATTTCTGCAAAGGCTGCACTAATATGTGGCTTTATATCACATAATTTCTTCCTTCCAGAAATAAAGTAAAACCTGTACCGCATGTTTGTTCTTCCTATCCTAGAATACTGCTGTCCCCTCTTTAGGCTGATGAACGCATCTGACCGCAGTAAGATTAAAAAATTTCAGAGGGTTTTTTTTCGAAGACTATTTACTCCTCCGGGATCCAGTTTTTCTTATACGGATAGATGCCAGTTAGCAACCATTAAATTTCTCTGGGTTAGAAGACTAGAAGCCGGTCTCTGCTTCCTGTTTCGCGTTAACTTTAGCCCAAATCTCCCACGAATTAAAGCTCTCGCTCCGGTAGATTGACCCAATGCTACTCGTAATTCCTCCATGATAATTTCACCACCCCTTTGCTCTTCATCTAACCGTTCTTCGTTTTTTGCCTCCAAATATGCTTTCATCTGGAATAATCTTCCACTGCAAATTTGTTTGTCGTCTACATCAGATATTTTCAAAACAAAATTACGCAAACATTTAACTTCGGAAGAATTAAAGTCCTTATTGTCTGTTTCCTTACCAAACTCGCAACTTTTGGATTTTGAAAAGGGTCCTCCTGGTATTTGAGGCAGCTCCCTTGATATTATATTGGTCTTTTATTATATTTCCCTCATCCTCTGCAGAGTCAATCTTTGCATTCACTTTTTCATCCATTCCTTTTAAACTAACATCACCAACTCTTTACAACCTTGATACTTTTGTCCGATTTTGCAACCACGGCTATGGTCTCCAGGTTCAGTTGATGATCACGGCGGGTTCTGATGGTTTCGCCTCCTTGTATGTGGACTATGCAGTCAGCAAGGTCGCATCATGGGGATGATTTCGTGACCTCTACTGTCCCCTCTTCGTTTTGACCCTGTGGTCCACGATGAGTTCCTCCTCTCACACCTCCACTGGTGGTTATAAACAGAAGCTCTGACTGCTATGTTATCTCTCACGTGACAAGGAGCGTTCCAAACCCTCATATGTTGTCAGAAACATCACAATACTATCCCACTGCATCTATCTAATAATTTTTGAGTGAATAAGTTATTTCTTCCAGTTTTTTTTAATTGACAGCTTGCCGAAATCCGCCTCCAATTTAACCAGAGGAATTTTTTTACTGCTTCTTTTCTAGTTCACCGTATATGTCAAAGATGGTTTACTATTTTTTAAAGATGGCAAATAATTCTGAATCGGATATACCTACCGTATTACACATTTCTGCTATTCATATCGCTCCTCACATAATGCAGCAGTCAACCACTTCATATTTGTTTATTCCACGATACTAAATTTGTAATGATGGGACTCTCTGGGCCTTAAATATACAATTTATTTATTTTTCCCCAATGAGCCCGAGCGATAAGAGAATTCACGTAACCCTTCAGTCTCACGACTTTGGAACTTTGACAATCCACATGGTTTCTCTGTACAACAAACTCAATTTAACGTTGCAAATAGAGTAATTAATGACTAATGCATATTTCCTAACTAAAGTGAACTGCACTAAAGAGCTGCTTTATGCAGAATGCTCCCTTCAACTTTACAAACGAATGTTTTATGAGCTGACGCCATATCATCGTATGCATAATCTGAATTGTCCATCACTAAAGTCATCCAGGGCTCCACTCAAACCCCAAATTCATCCATATATGTGGGAACCCAAGATGGGGATTCGATATAATTTGAACACGTAGCACAGTGTCCTTCCTGGTGAACTCAGTGGTAGGGTCTATATCCTGATACAAATATCCAACAGGAAACAAAGAGGACTAGGGCAGAACACACGCGTCCTGTTTTATTTGTGTCAAAAATGAGGGCACAGCCAGCTGCTGCAAAGCGGCTAGTATTATAGGCAGACTCGTATTAAAGAAACAGATAAGGGAGACTTGAACGGCCATTTCAGGCTTATTAGTGGTTATCAGCCAAAAAACATTAAGCAAATACTTAATGACGAGGGTGCATTAAACTCTCTTGTTGTTTCCTGCATATGTTATTGCGCAGTGAAGTGCAACCCGTGACATTGTGGAGTTTGACGACATCAGGCATGAGCACATTTTATAGTACATGTAAGCACTTGCATGTGTCGTTAAATTTTTGTATGCATGCAGGTTTCCACGGTATTTTAACGAATATGCCGGTTTTGCTTTTCTATAAACTTTGCTTATTTTAAAGAAGAAACTATACTTGAAAATAAGTGTACATTTCTGGCATACCTTACGCATATTTTACTGAGCTAACTATTAAGCTCCAATTCAATAGAGTAATTTCAGGCTGTTTCTTCGCGGGCAGTTGTGTCAGTCCCATGGAGGAAGTTGCTTTTGGCTCGGATATACAAATTTTACTGCCAGCTTCCTCCGTTGCTAAATCAGATAAACACACTGTTCCTCGTAAGAGACCTTTGCCTTCTTGGCTGCAGAAAGAGTAAGTCGAATCTGCGTTCATGTAGAATTTTTTTAAGCTCAGGCAATTTTCTTACTACTCGTTAGCATTTCCGAGCTCATACATTTGGTCCCATTCATGGCTTTTATATTTAAATGCAACGAATGCAGCTATGGAAAACTCCTGATAGGTCTGGGGACTAAGCGCAGGTTTTATTTATTCGATTGCAATCGAGGCGACAGCGAAAAGTCGCGATACGGCGCCACACATCGGCAACTCTAAATATGCTCGCGCCATAGCCAAGTATGCTTTTACCACCTACGCAAGGTGGGTTCTCGCCCGTGGAGCTTTGCAAGCTTTTGATTTAAAAGATTAGTTTTTTATTCAACTTTTTTAAAGGCGCATTCATAACTCAAATTTTCTGGTTATTTTAAAGCTGTTCCCATCTGTGTATCTGGACTCGGACTTCGACGTGGTAGTATCGAATGGTTTGTCCGGTATACTTTCCTTGCCGGAGTATAAAAAATAATACTGGATTCCCTTTTAATTTTTAAATCCTTTAGTATACGAACAGCGCACTATGCACCACTAACTAAATTGTCTATAAGTAATCTTATCTCACGTGAAATTTTCGACACATTTTGACGCGCGAATCCTGCTACTTTAGTAGGTCAAACATGCAAAATAAGTGCATAGAAATAAACAGTAAAAGTACAGCAAAGTAGATATTCTAGTTGCGTTCGCATAGACGCTCTACTATACCACTTTTTGGAACATCTGACTCAAAATATTGTTTGAATAACAGAATGCTGGCAGTGCGCAAAAACATGCCAAACGAGCAAATTAACATTTAAGGGCACAGAGAGCGCGTCCATGCAAAGTGAGTAAAACAGCGTAAGCACGCTGGCAATTAAAAAGTCCTCTTTACCTGTTCACCTACAGTGTAAGTAAATATCATCCAATAATTAGTTACGTGGAATATGGGGCATAGTAAAACGCGTATTGCTTTCCTATAGTTTTCAATACCGTCCCACGAAAAATACAAATAATTTTTTCGATTTGTGTTATTTTCAATGCAGTTAATTGCCGCAAGGAGGCTTTGTTTGATTTCGCTGACATGGGCATAACGGGAGGAAAGGTCCACATCAGATCTTATGTTCAGAGCCTGGTCAGTGACAAATAACTAAGAGCATAATTAGCAGATGCAATCATAAGTATGGGTTTCCGTGTATCAAGAGGTCCTTCTGACAGTAGTGAACTTGCTGAGCTACAGGATGCCCTTGAGATTTGAATGAATAGCTTCCGGTTTTCAGTTACCTCAATTAACTATCCGAGAACATGAATTATGCAATTCATGTCTATCTTGAAAGCATTTACCAAAACAAGGTGGTCTCGGGTGGTATTTTTATGCAGATAGTTGTTGGTTCATATTCATGAACTCACCCACACGTGAAGCCTCTTGGTTGAAAAAATGAACGTATATAGATAGTCTTAACGCAGAAGATGATCATATATTCAAGGCTCACAAAATAAATTGAGCCACTTGTAGATTATGGTTTCCGAAAAGGATAAACCCTCAACTGAAAATCAGTGCACGATGTATGGTGGAGTGACACTTGACGGGGGAATGCATAAGTGTGTTTGTTTGAATACTATAGCGCTTTCTAAAAATCCCAAAATAATAATCTACGAAGAATGAACAAACATGGATACCTATGTTGTCATAAAATCCGACTCATAAATTGATTATCTCTGAACCTGTCAGCATCGTCCGCCTGGGAGCCGACATATTTGGTGGCGGTTTTAAGCACGACTCTTGCTTTATATCATAGATTGTTTTTTTCTGCCTGAGAACATTTCTGTCGAAGTATTAAGACACGCATTTGACCCACCACCAAAGTTCCTAAGGTAGGTTTTAAACGAGGACACCACTGAACAGTATCAAAGGCTAGAGAAAACGCACGACGCCACATTTACCAATTGGTTTCTATTATCAGACGGGGAAATCAGGGTGGGAACTAGGATCAGTTGGGTCAGATCTACACTAATACACAAATTTAATAATCTATTTCTGTAGCTTGGAATGAGAAAGAAAATTGTTAGTGGTTTAGTTGCAAGGCTTACGACAGTCGTCTCTATTAGCTGTTGGTTCTTTCAAGGGAAGGGTTAAATTGGAATGCCCCAAATCAACTTCTCATAATTTTTTATTCTTTTAGGCGAAAGATTCAGTGTAGGCTGAAGAGCAGGATAGAACACTCACAATTCAAAAGTGGTTAAGGTGCAATAAGGACATAATTATTAGACGCAGGAATCTGACAGAAGGTATATTTTACCAGCCCGCCTCCCCCCAGCGCTATCAGCTGCTGTGTAGTTTGAAACGCCTGGTGCCCGAACATAACTGCAAATGCAATCCATTATCCATGGATGATATCGTTGGCGTGATTTGAAAAATGAAAACCAATTAAATACTTGTAGGTGAATTATTTTAAGTGAAAAGCAACCAATAATGTTCGACAGTTCCGACCTTTCGCATGGCCTTCTGACTCAGATTTTGAAATCAGAACCCGTGTCTTCAGACGCGTTATTTTCTCCCTGTATCGGTCATTGAGGAGGGCATTTAATCGCTGCGTAAGAACTGCCATGGTTTAAAATTCCTTAGCGGAGCCACTGAAGTCAACCAGTCTTCCAATGGAATCTTTTCCGCGTGTATCCTAACGCGAGGATCAAATACGCACAACTTTCCACTAAGACGCAATGTTTTTGCTCAGCATTATTCTTCCCTGTGAGGCACCGAATCTCGCTAATGTTTCGAAGGGCTTCCTCGTCATTCTTTTATGCACTATGCATGTGCTTGTATGTGCCACTGGCGACGCACTGTGGACCGATACTGCTGCATTATGACAGTCAACCGGAGATGATACGTTGAATTTGGATCAACTATTACGAAACATGAACGAACTTGCGTGAGCGACAGAAAAGTGGCTCCTTTGGTGTCACTCAAGTGACCGTTATGGTTGCGTTATCTCAACAACTCTTTTAAACCACGGGATATAGTGCGTTATTTAGTGGGCGTTTATATATGACCCCAATGTTCCTTTGGGCTGTGGTCTATGTATTACGCATATTTACTATGTTAATAATGTAACGTTACTGTAAAACACTTTTGTAGAGAGATATTAAATCTGAAGCCAGAAAGATATAAAACAGAGGAAGAGATTTTGATGATAAGAGGCGTCTATCAGGAACAAGCCACATAAATCAGAAGAAATCGAGCAACCCGGTCTACTCTATCAATGATGATTATAAAACATCTCTTAACATAACTTGTTAGACGATGTTTTTGACTGCTGGTTATACCATCAGTTAGCGAAGCAACCAACCACCTTTGTCCTTTTTTTAGCTAACTGAGATGACGCGACTGTTAGCAACTTTAAAATAAAGGCAAAATCCGTTACATAACATATCACTCGGTCCTGCCTAACAACGGTATCGCGCTGAATACCAGAATACATGTGTTGTCGTGGTGAAAGCTGACCCTGATCTCGTCTCTGGCCTCGTTGTCTGAGTTGCTGATCAAACTTCGTCTGCAAGTCTCCAATCAATCGATTTTAGTGGAAAGCTACGAATCGACGACATGGGGCCGATAAAATCTGTGGTAAAAATATCCTTAAGAACACCATTATACACTTTCCTGCGTTTTGACATAGTGCGTCAAAAAGCGTTGCAGTCAGCACCGTTTTGAATTGTCTCCTTTTCATAGAGTATAATGAACTGTTATGTGGAATTAGTGGCAAATAGTACCGCGCACGCCCTCTTTCTTACAGCGTATAATCGAATCCGTATTTATTTAGCAGTAATTAACCAAATGCCTTCAGGGTTTTACAACCTCTGCCCTCTTTTCTCGTTATTCTAGTGCGAAACCAAACCTTGACGAAGTCTGCGTTTCGGGCGAAACTGTGCTGAGAAATAGTGACATCCTTGCACATCGCAACTTGGACGCCGCCTGATCTGCAGTTCTGAACATTTATTTTTGACCAGGAATGTGCGTCGTGCTGTCTGATAGTGATTTTTTAAAGAACAAAAACCTTTCAATTCAGCCTTTAATAAGATGTTATTAATAAGTATATTGAGAACCAGGTCGTGCGTGGCACGTCTAGCCGTACTGTTTAGCATTGTTAGCCACTGCGTCCAATCACATCGAAAATTGGCTGGCAGGCTCGGACAGTCGACTGGGGCGGGGGATAGGCAAAATAGAGTAAGATCAACTCTAGGGAATCCATTCTCCCGGCAAATGAGCGCATTCCTCACTATAATTAATCGGATAAACTTGAATCTATTGGGATGGGAATCCTGTAAAACTAGACTTGCTACTCCCATTTATGGATTAGTCTTTGCGGAACACCAACTGACAGCGGGGATAAAAGCTGTAGGACCGACGATACCCTTAATATACGGCCTTTCATAAAGCACAAACAAGGGCTGCCCCTGCGTCCAATCTTGGATATTAGAAAGTCGCCCTATCACACCATTACCAGGTGGCTGGTAGAAAAGCTAAGGTGGCTTCAACGTTCCCTGCATCCGTGAATTTTGAAAGACACCTTTCAGTATTTCGCCGCTATTTAGGTTGGCAGATGGATAATGCTGTTGCTAAATGTATCAATACTGAATTACCTATGGGACTTTATGCTGGAAACAAACGATCACATAGGAATAACAGTGTTGCCGTTTTTATCACTGACGATGGATTCCAGTAAGAGTTCAAAAGCTCAGACGAATAAAGCCATGATTCCGGTGAACAAACAACCTTCTTATTTACTTATACACCTGGAGTGCAAATATTCGCCTCTATTCGTGAAGTATTCGGGTGCAATGCACTTCGGACTGCTCGGAGTTGGGAGATATTCGCTACACGAGGGTCATCAACATCCGAGCAACTAGTTTTGTATCAATGCATCCAAGAGGGACTGACGCCGCGATGCCTGAGATATAAGGCTCCCGTTAACACTGACCTGGACCGAAAAGTTATCAGGTGATTTATCAAGCAGATGACGGTAGTTTTGATCGATGGCTGCCACCGGCGTCTGCAGAAATACAAAGCTGTTTCGAGCAGAATAGAAGGGCGTGTGCCCGCGTTATCGGTGAGGCCATCACTGAGGACCTCGGTAAGACAATCTCGGCTCTGATGCACCACAAACAAGCCAAGAAGCGAGTAATTTTGGAACAAAATGGAATAAGTTACAGGCATCTGATACAGTAAACTCGAACTTGGCCCGCAACCTCTCATTCGAGCAACTAACGGAGCAGTAACTACGGATGCTGTGGCATGAAGCTTTTTTTTTAACACCGACGCTGTCGACTTCATTGCAGTCCTGGAAGCCATGCTTGTGAGAACTGAAACAACTAAGGACTAGAAACACTTCGTTTGAAAACGTGCCACCTCTTTGCTGATGGCGCACAGACAAACCCAATGTGTTTCGAAGGGTTAGTCAAAAGCTTTTAAGGAACTTAGAATGGACGAACAAATTATCATTTAACGCGCTGCTGAGGGGCGATCAACCGTCGTAATGAATCGAGAAGACTACAATGAGAAAGTCAAGGCTCTACTTGATTGCAAAGGATTTACAGACCAGCGCAGGACACATACCAAAGCAGGTCGGTTGAATAAATTACTCGGAGAATTCGTACGCCAACATGTGCTCACGGAGAACGAATGGCATCAAAAGAAATCAACGGATACTGCCCTGGCTCGCTTCTATGGTCTGCCAAAGCTCCATAAATCAAATGCTCCACTGCGGCCAACCGTTACCCTAAAAGACAGCCCCACCTATAATCTGACAAAATGGATGTATTCGAAATTGATATTCCTACAAAATAATTCGACTGCCTCAGTCCATTCAGCCTCCCAATTCCTGGCAGACCTCCATGGTTGGAGGATTCAATCGTACGAAGTGATGGGCTCCTTTGACGTGGCGTCATTATTAACATCCACCCCGCCGATTTTCGCACAATAAGTCTTGCGCAGGAAACTTGAGGAGTCATACGACGAAACCCAGAGTTCGCTCAAAATTGAACGCCTTATGAAGCTGTTCGATTTTTTCAGAAGGCCTACTTCACCTTTGCCGGATAAGATCAAGGGAACTCCAATGGGCTCCCCAATCTCCGGTTTATTGGCAGAATTGGTCCTACAAGAGCTGAAAAAGATCGCCTTCACCCAACAGCCGCCTATCTTTTGGCGCCGTTACGTAGACGACACCTTTGTTATCGTCAAAAGGAACATGCTGCAATATTTTCATGATCACCTTAACTCGATCTTCCCAGCTTTAAAATTAACGAGGCGTTCACAAGCCGATGCGTACGCGTTCGCCCCCGGAGGACCCAACCAGAACAAGCCCCTATGGTATGACATGCGCTGCAAGGACGTGTTAGAAGCGACCTAGCGCATTGCTGCGGGACTAGATATCGAAATTGCACACCGGCCCGAAGATACCATGTGCAGCAGAGTCATTAAAATCAAAGACACATTAAACCCTAATGAGCGCTCGGGTGTAGTATGAAGCATCCCGTGCCACAACAGGACAGACTGAACACATGTTTGGATCGCGCATACAGGAGCATAAGCTGACTGTGAGACAGGGTGACGGTTTATCAAAAGTGGCTGCCCACATCTAGGAAACGGGTTACGAGTTTAAATTCGCAGCCACGAAGATAATCGCCCACGGCAGAAGCAAGACAAGCCGACCATTGCTTGAAACCTGGGCCTCCGATGAGAACACGGTCAATCGATTTATCCATCTGGTGCCGGCATACATGGCTCTGTGCAATCACCTCCAAACTGGCGCCACTGGTGTATAATTGGCCCCTGTCCCCCAGAACTGTTGCCGTTTTTATCTGTGATGATCGACTCCAGTAGGAGTTCGAAAGCTCAGACGAATAAAGCCATGATTCCGGTGAACGATTAACCTTCTTCTTTACCTACAGGAACTATTTACACGATGCGAAAGATGTCCGGTTTCTCTGCACCGGCCAGCTCTGCAGACAAATACACGGTGTGACGATGGCTTCACCAATTGGACCGTTTCCGGCGCTTTTTTTCATGGGCAAGGCCGAGAAGACGAGGCTACAGGATACCATCAACGGCCTCGATTTCTACGGTCGGTATGTAGGGGATATCTTAGGACTGACAGGTCATACCACCGACATAGAAGATCTAGCTTATAAGTTTAACAGGGTGCACGCCTAGCTTAAGTTTTCTGCAGAGCCTCAGGTGGATAACAAAATCGCGTTCCTTGATATCCTTCTACACAGACAAGAGGATGGGTCTATTCAACGCAAGGTATTCCTAACGGCAGCCTGGGTGGGACAGTGCATTCATTTTTACAGCCTTGTCCTCCTTAATCTAAAATGAAATTTAGTCCAGGCTAGAGACTTTTGAATCAGAGCTCCAGCAGCTGCAGAACACACTCCGCGAAAAGGGCTATCCAGAGAGGTTACTCCTTCCGCATATTAGGAAGCTTGCCTCAAAGCCTGCCATTGCAACCACAGAAAAGAAAGGCTTATTTCCAAGATGGCATTTTATAGGAGACGCAGCAAGTGACATAGTCTTACGACGTCCAAGGACAGCTATTGAGATTGATTTCCCGTTAGCGAACTTACGCCTATTATTTGCGCTCTCTACTACCTTTGGGGGGGGGGGAGGGGTGTAAACACCAAGTGCCCTCGCGGGCCACATTGGCGTATCTATTTCTTCAACTGCCACTGTGGAGCGGGATGCCTTGGCTGTGCGAGTCGTCTCGAAAAGAGGGTACGCGAACACATTCCTGCCTAGCTTAGAAGTAAAAATCGATCTATTTCAAATCCTCGCGTATCCAATCGTTCCGAACCGCCGAGTTGACACCAGAGACATTTTTTTCAGATTGTGAACCGGGTAACAGCACATTACTCTGAAGGCTTATTCCAACGAGTGCTAGAAACAGCCGAGATGGTGGCTGTTCGATTAGTGAATTCAGCATGTGGTTGTCGCCTCTGTTCTTGGTACCAGTGTCAACGAGCCAACTTGCCCAAGAGCTGACACGGATGACGAAATTCGGCCATTAGCAATTCGACTGCGGGCCATCATCGAACCACATGCAACCACGGGCGATGAGCTTGGGGATCAATAAGCTTGACGAGCACGCTGGCGCACAGCCATGGCATGGCAACTACACGCTGCAACAGCTGGCCGGTCAGACAATGATCACACCACCTGCAACTATCTGCGATGCACTCGGGAACTGCCAATTGTGATAGCCATTTAGTGGCCTAGCAATTATGTCCTATAAATACTGCAAAACCTGGGCAATCCATTACCCTTATCCGAATCCGTCTCTAATGATGGATTTGAGTGAGAATCCAAAAATTCAGACTAAAAAAAGCTCATGTTCCAGTGATCGCGTGTCCATCTTCGCGACTACTTCCCGGGACTCGCTTCTGTCAGCAGATCCTAGGATAGCAAAAGAATATGAAGGATGCACTCATCATGGACGTAAAATAAATCTGCCTTAGCTGAACCGTATTAATACTTGAAGATTTTTACTCTACTGATATCATAGGCAGAAGAACATTACCGGCAACGACAAAAGAGAGCCAAAAATCCCGTGACTCAATGGTTAGAGTGTTGGATTCCGAATCAACTTGTCGCGGTTTCGAGCCTGGAGTCATGCAACACATGGCATGGCTGGCTGATGACGCCAATAAGCCAGAAATGGCCATTCCAGTCTTCGTTGTCTTTGTCGGTTATGTTCTAAGGCTTATGCTTCTAGCCACTATGCGGCTGCTAGCGGGGCTCGTGAGTGAGCCTCAAGGCAGAGCGGGAGGAATGAGTCCCCTAACCGATCGGTGAGCGTTCATCAACGAATGTCCAGACATCGATTGGTGATTGATAAACTGCATGCACTTGGACGAATCGTCTGAACAGAAATTACTTCAGATGATAACTTACAAATTTCTTACCCAACATTTCGCAATGAACACCTGGTTCCCAAATGGAAAGCAGCCAAGTGACTTCTGTCTCATCATTGCTAGAGATGACAACTGTATCCCTTAATTAAGTTCTCACACGCCCCTTGACCGAGGTGCTCATTGCGCTTCTGTTTGGGAGTTCAGTCATTTTTCTGTACCCGAAATCCGAGCAATAAGGGATAAAAATGTATGGATAGTAGATTATACCGAAATGAAAGGACTATTGAATGAGATAGACTGGAACCCTACCCACGTAGCTGACCCAAACGAGGCCTGATTCTGCTTTAGAAACTTGATTCAGCTCTTGGTAGAGAGCTTTTGCCCGCTTAATAGGTGGTTCTGCGTCTCCTAATCTGAGTAGAGCACTTTGGAAGTTGAAAATGAGTACTTGGGACGGCTGGTAATAGAATAATTTCCAAGCAGCTTTCTCCATGACCCGAGAAAAGACCATCGGGAATTTAGAAGACCGTCTCCAAATTATGTCTTCCATGTATCGTTTCCCCCACGAACTAAGACGTCTTCATAACCCATCACTCACTGAAAGGATCACCAAACAATTGTATCATATTTGCGCGCTCACTTTAAACCACCTCCGTTTCATTTGCCGATAACCATCACCAGAATTACAATATGAATACTGAGCTGGACAGGCCTCAGATTTATTGTCGATCCTCATGCCAAATAGCACCCATGAGTGCATTATGTTGATTTCTTCTTACTTAATTGCCATATCTCCCATTATCCTTTCGTACTACGCTCAGAAGCAACCTACCATGCTGGTTCATGTCCCCTCGCGGAACAGTTTTATTTCTCCTGCAACTTTATTTTTTGAAAAAAGACGATATTTGCAACCGGTTTCGTCTCCTCTTGCTTTCGAGCATAATTTGGAAATATTGACGACTCCAATGTTTCTCTCGTTCTTCGCGGTTCTCCTCTTTCTTGACCATTTGCAAACTGCAACAACTTCGCCGTCGCATCTGCCTTGTCTTAGGGCGATGGTGCTTGCGGCCCTAACCTTCTCCCCAGTGTCGACTCTACACGGACTGTTGAAGACCGTTTCGGGTTTCTCTGTCGGTGGTCTGAAAAATCAGTAATGAAAGTATCATGGTTGCTTCTCTGGCATTGCTACCCTGACCTCTACGGTCCTGTTTCCCTTACCTAGCATCCTTGAAGGTTACGCTTATAGTAAGTCAATAGGCATTGTAATCACGCCGGCGATGGTGAAAAGTAGCCCTTTTTTTTACCTGATTACTCCCACGATTAGGAGCGTTTTGAACCCTCATACACTCTCATCAGCATGTCGGTCCTACCTCATGGACATGTTCTTCTCACACGAGCGACCGTTATTCCTCCTTAAAAAACCACAAACCCCCTCTAACTTGTATCTTTTCCTTAAAAATGTCCAAGGAGTTTTTTTTCACTCTGCTCTTTTTATTAATTTTTTTGACCACACTGATTTGTGTCATTTTTCATCGCCAAGAAGTTGCCCAACTATTCATAATTTTACTGTCCGAGATTGCGCATTCGTTTTATTTTTTGCAATGACAGTGCCCTTCCGGGTACTCAAATAAAACATCTATCTATCTATTTTGCGTTCAGGCTTAGCGCCCCTGGATGAAGAAAAATTACACTATTGGAGAAGGTTCAAGAAGGGTGACGCAACTGGTCTGCGAACTGAATTTCCCAGTTAAGATAGGCGGCTACAAGGGCCAGCATGGTTCGAACTCTCCCAAGAAGTAGCCTGTTCTCTTATAATGGCCAAGGTTAATTGTCTTATGACATGATTGATGAGTGGTTAGCTGAGAATACGAGGGTTAATTTGAGATGAGGTACCTAATTCTTCACTCCATGGGGTGAGATCATAAAAGTAAAAAAATGAACGCGTTTTGCAGATATTTTCAAACACGATCTCGCTGGGCAAAAATTTAATGGACCACGATAGGGAAAACTAAATTTGATGGCGTTTTGCTACGGGATGACAGGCGTTTGGAGTCTATTATTTTACAGTTTGATCCATATGACCTGATAAACTCAGCCGCAGCATCGATTGACCGTGTGGAGCTGACAAAATTTTTAATAAGAAATTATAAGTTCTTCTTTGTCTATCGCAAAATTCACTGGCAACCAAATGAATCAGTGTGGCAAGACGTTTTCATAATTCATAGAGAACATTGAAGATGTCCCCACAGAATAATTATCCCAGAATTTAGAGCATGGCACCAAAGTTCAGCATACAGTCGTTACTATTGTGTAGCGAGGCATATCGAGTTGTCTAGCATTAAAAACGGGTGACGAATGGTCATTAATGCTTTCTGACTTTGACTTACTTCGGCCACGCCCAGGTACAGAAATCGAGAGCTTTCGATGACCCATGACTCGCTCTCAGCTTAGTTCGAAGTAAACTGTTGTTGGTCAATTAAACTTTCTGATAGAACCGATTACCAAATTTCAGCGCGAACTTGGCAGTGTAAATATGGACGCTGTTAAAGACCGTTAGTTTACACAACGTAAGAAATACTGAATACGATGAGCAATCAGCAGTCAAAGTATAGTAAACTCGATGGTGGAATTACAACCAATCATACGACAAGGATATGCCTGTGTCGATGATAAGTTCTTCAAAAAATAGGCTTGCATTTCTCCCGGTCTCCTAGAAAAATTGTTTTATATAATATCATTCACTTACCTACAAATTTGAAAACTAATCGCCCTTGATCTTGACTGATCTTTGACCAAAAGCATAAAAATTGTCAACGATAATTATGTTTGTATGCGCATCGTTTGAATTCGGCCTGAAATTCGCTCGTCTCCTAGCGTTTTGATATTTTGATAATTAATCACTGACCGTAGTTACGCCTCGACTAAATAAACTGAAATCTGGCCTGTGGGAAATCTTCCTCTCTAAGGTAAGTCAACATTTTAATACTTTTTTCAGTTTTTGACCACGCTTTTGAAAAACATTTTGCTATATTAAATCAAAAGTTGAATAGTTTGAAGTTTTTGACCAGGCTTATTAAAAAAAAAATCTTGCTATACTAGTGTCTCAGCTTCGTTTTAACTTAACGTCCAAAGTCTCATATACTTCCATGAAATTAAATCAGAAACAATGATTGACACAAAATTGCCTATCGATAAAATTGACCTCTCCGCCTCCTCTCACATACAGTAGTTCGTAGAGAAACACGAACTTCCATTTACGATCCTCGATTCGCTGTTAGATGCAAATTCATTTACAAATAACCTCATGAGCTTTCCAAATATAGAGTCTATCGTACATATGCTTTCCTCCGAAGTTGATTTGAGTATGAATTGAACCACCCGACACAAAAGAATAATTTCGGCAACAATTATTAACATAACTTCGATCAACCTATAAATATCTGACGCCACCAATTAAAGGATCAACATCCTGTTAGAAACAAATACATTTTTGACAAATCGCATAAGCATATTGAGTGCATTATCACACCATAATGATAACTATTTGGTTTTTTCTTTTCTTATAAATGCAGGTAACCTATTGGACACTAAAATAATTTCAGTAACAAATATTCACACAAATGCATAAACGTCCCATGATCATAAATTTCCGTTTTTCTTTTCTTATCGTAGCCAGGAGTTAACCTTTCTAATGTTAAAGATAACTTCATCAATAAAAACCAACATGACTTTATTAAACCCACTGTTGTTTGCTGTATATAGACACGATCTATATTATACTCTTTTCATATCCGTGACTTGAATCAGCAGACACAAACAATTATTTCAGCAATCATCCCGACAGCAGCTATTACTTTAGCAAATTTACTAACATTTTGAGATTATATATCCTCAATAAGCGTGCAGAGATCAATCGTTCATAAATTCTTGCCTGATCGAGATGGGTCAGTATCCGATAGTTCCACCGTAGATTCGACGATGTTCATCGTATGCTCCACGGAAGGGTGGTGCAGGGACGGTGACTTGCGCGTGAATTAGTTTTAAGTGATAGTAGCCTTGCGCTGCAGTTACCACACTCTCTTCTTCTCCCCCACCTGAACCCGGTGTCACGACAGAGACAAGAAGACCGGAGGTGGGAGAGGACGCAGGTGGCTGGCGCGGCCGGAGCCACCCCTGAGCGTACCACCACACCTGGATCGGATCCCACGGAGTGAGAGTGCCATAAAGGCTACATTAAGAAGGAGCCATTGCAGCCTGACTTTCAGTCCACCAGTCAGCCACTCCACACAAAACAACCATTGGGCTGACCACGCGGTCCGAGTTATCCCGTCAGTTGGCAACCTTCCAAGCCACGGCTATTAGCGCACCGTGATAGTTTCAAGCGCGTGGGATTGTTTAAAGTGAGGAACATGCGCTGAGCTGTCGACCCCACTCTCTCCCCCACTCACCATCAGACTAATGTCCGAGCCGGTCAGTTGTCTGATGCGGAAGATGAGCGCAGCTGCTGGTGACCTCGTCTACGTGTACTACGTACACGACCTGGCCACCCAAACACGAGCACCAGGGGGTTGAACGGCTTACATCTCACATCTGTGAGATAGCCAGAGGTCACGTTAAGAAGGAGCCATCGCAGCCTGACTCTCAGACCACCAGTCAGCCACTCCACACAACACATTGGACTAACTGCGAGGTCTGGAGTGTAATTGTCAGTTGGCAACCTTCCAACCGCGGCACTCAACGTTACCGCACACTCTTCTCCTCCCCCACCTGAGCCCAGTCTCACGCACAGACAAGAAGACCGGAGGTGGGAGAGGACGAAGGTGGCTGGCGCAGCCGGAGCCGCCCCTGGGCGTACCACCACACCTGGCTCGGATCCCACGGAGTGGAAGTGCCATAAGGCCACATTAAGAAGGAGCATTGCAGCCTGTTTCTCTGTCCGCCAGTCCACCACTTCACACAAAACACACATTGGGCTGACCACGCGGT
>WEDG01000925.1:0-65591 GCA_017591395.1 Schistocephalus solidus | reverse complement strand
CCCGCTTCCTTTCATAAGCCGAGCTTCAGTTCGGCGGGTTTGCAGTACCGGGTCGGTTATTATCGGTTCTTACTGGTTTTCGCGTTGAGGATGCATCGTTTGTTCTGTTCATGCGAGTAGTCGTTAAATTGCGCATCTATTCGCTGCCACTAATTTACGGACTCTTTCGTTGTGCTCCGGTTTCCAGTTTATATTCTAATTTAGCTTCGTTGCGTATGATTGCCTCTAATTTCATAAGCGGTTTTGGCGGTATTTGTGGCGATGCCTCTTGTTGCTGGGAAGACGAAACCGGCCTCCGCAGCAGCCGTCGTCAATGACGACAATACGCATACGCAATGATTTACCGGTAATTACCTGAGGTTTGTGTCTGGACGTTTCTAACCCCACCTCCGGTCTTCGGGCACAGGGAAGAGAGAGTATGGTAACCGCAGCGCAAGCATACTAGCACTCAAAACTAATCCAAACACAAGTCACCGTCCCTGTGCTATCATGCTGTGGATCACATGGTGGACATCGTCGGACCACAACGGTCGAACTATCGTCTGGACAGATTAAAAATGCTGACAAAGACTAAGGAGACTGGAATGGCCATTTCTGGCTTATTAGCCGTCGTCAGCCAGTCATACCCAACCCCAGGTAGTGCCCCCACCTTAGGCTCGAACCCGCAACCTATTGATCCGAAGGCCGACGCTCTAACCATTGAGCCACGTCCGCCTGTTTAGATCGGGACTATGCCATTCGTTAGCGAATGTCGTCCGGAAGTTGCTGCCGACGTGTTCAAAATCCTACTCTTACTTCCACACTCTATGTCTCTTTTTTAGTGCTCGTGGCTTTTGGGTTGACGTGGGTATTTTCGAACGATTATAGGCATAGGACTTTGGCGCTGAGAAGATTCAGAGACAAGGAACATGTGGCTTCACTGTGAGAACCAGTGGTAACATGTGGTAAGATGTTACTTCGTTTGTCATCCTCGAGAGGTGATCTAATTGTTCTGACTTGAGTAGGCATGTTCTTACTTGTAACGCTTTCTAGTCTGCGTTTGGGTTTGCTTGTGGCAGTGACCGCCATCGGAGATGGAAAGGCATCCACTTAAAGCAGGCAGTCGAGATCCAAGATGCCAGTTCATACGTTTTACTAACTTGAGCCGTAAAAATTTAAATTCGAGGAAATGCAGTAGGTGTCCAGGGGTGCGACGCCAAAACAAACCAACCAATATTTCGTACTTCACGACTCTGAAATCAAGCCTATTTGCGCAAAAATCAAAGCCGCTTGATCTGCTCTGACAGTAGCTTAGAGCAACCTACTCTCCTGAATACTTCTAGAGAAAGCTGAAATTTTTAAAGAAGTTCCAGACTAAGGAAAACCCAAACGCACCTTTTCTTACTGCGTCGAACTCTTGGCGTCCCATCTAGCCGATATGCCTTTCCTTAGCAGCGAAGCCAGCCAATATCTCAATCCGCTGGCTGTAAGTGTCATGAATAAAGCATTTGTCGTTACAGGACCACGTAGTTTGGCAGACAAAGACACCTTCTTTAAGCCGCCAACTGTTACGATGCCAAGCTCTCCGATGTTTTCGCATTTCCTTCCCATTGGCTTAAATTCACTACTGGTGTACGTACTTCATGCCGGCTCTTTTGGCGTCTCAAGGACTTTCGGATGCATTTCCTTCTGGTAGCCTACGACACAATCCGGACTGTAGGGTCATTTGGTAGCTTTTGCTAAATACATGTTAAATTACTCAGGATAGTTGCTCAAGTTGCCGATTTCATCTCTGCTGCGTATTTGTAACCGACCGAATCAGGTCCTTTAATCCGGCCTCGCGATAGATGGTGTTGACCACCATGGAGTTTTGGCATGAGGGCCACTAGAGGAAGATGAGATGGCAACACATGTTATGATAGTCGAATGGTGCTCTTCTTGATGGAAAATAGTTTGAGGCTTGGTATCCCATCCCGATCTTATTCCGACTTCTTCCTTCTCTCTCTCTCTCTCTCTCTCTCTTCATTCCTCCCTCCCTCCCTCTCTCTCTCTCTCTCTCTCTCTCTCTCGCTTTAACGACTTTGTTCGGATGGTTAGAGAGACGAGTGTGGTAGATGCATGTATACATCATAATCAACGGGGATTTTCCCCAACCGAGGTTTTGCATGGCTGGCCGACGATCTACTACCGTCAGAAAATGGCCATCCAGTCCCCTTTGTCTCTTTTTCTGGTGAACACCACCCGACCGTTAACCGCCTGAGACCTCGAAAGTCGACCCGGCGGAAGATGGGATTGCTCGTCGGTTTGTAATTTCATTTGCGATCTCCAATCTACCTCAGCGATTTTCCCACGAACTTCATTGTTTAGACCCTCGGTTTGGTTTCAGCAGCCAAATGCTTTGATTACAGGCTGGATCGGGGACGGATGGTTCTCGACGTTATCCTTTAGCATAGTCATGCTGACATCGTTATCGAAAGCAGTTGAAACATATCTGTGAAAGTGATCGCCCATTCATTTTTTCACCTTAACGGCCAGGTCACAGCAGCACTCTGGTGATCACTTTCCACTCAACAAAAACTACCGAGAAATTAAGCCCAATAATCGCGGAATTGCGCTTCTCCCCTTTCCGCCTCTTTAACGCTTTTTCATAACCTTCGGTGACTGCGCTACGGATGCCCTTGTTTCAAACGAATCAGGACGGCGGCACATGTTACTGCTGTATGGGTACGTATAGGCCTCAAGATCGGTTCCGCGTCATTTCGTCAACTCATTGTGCTGATAATCCGGCGGCGAGCCGGAGAAAAGAACGAGTGAACTCGACGCTGAGGGAATCCCAGCTTCTTAACACGGAGCAAGCGTATGCCTCACTGCTACTACTACTGCTATTACTACTACTACTACTGCTTCTTCTACTACTGCTCCTCCTCCTAATACTACTACTAATACTACTACTACTGCTACTACTACTACTACTACTACTACTACTACTACTACTACTACTACTACTCCTACTACTACTACTACTACTACTACTACTTCTAATACTACTACTACTACTACTGCTACGATTTCTTCTTCTTCTTCTACTACTACTGCTACTACTACTATTACTTTACTACTACTACTACTACTACTACTACTACTACTACTACTACTACTACTACTACTACTACTGATCCTCCTACTATTACTACTACTACTTCTACTACAACTTATGCTTCTACTACTACTGCTCCTACTACTTCTACTTCTAATACTACTTTTACTACTACTACTAATGTTCCTCCTCCGACTACTACTACTGCTACTACTACTACTACCAATACTACTATTACTAATACAAATACTACTGAATCTAACGAGTTTGAATCTGTTACTGCACGCTATCAGTCATGGCTACCAACCGACGGAGTAATTCCCTCCTTCTCAGGACTGAAAGTGATTCATATGACACTTTCATGTGTGCCGCTCGTGTCGTCCTGCGATCATATCGTGTGTGTGGCACGCGTAGACGATCTGCTTAACTTTGTCAGCCACTGGGCCCGTGCCCACTTCTGGTCATGCTGAGATTTTCTAGCCATTGAAGCTTGGTGGGAAGAGGGAAAGGGTGCACGCGCGCGTGGTATATGCTACTGAAGTCTACTTCAATACAAAGCACTTCACGCGCAAGTGACCGGTGCTGCGCCCACTCTATGGGTCACACGGTGAATGTCGTGGCTTGCGATGAACAGGCTCTGGGCATAATTTAGCTGAAACAACTGATCCTGATTTTCGTGGTCTTTCGTTGAGCGAAATGAAAGTTCCTTTTTGTTATTTCACTCGGCCAAGGACAGCTTGGCAGGCTATCGGAGGCAACTGTTTGGCTGATGGTCTTCATAAAATTAGTTTGCTGTGATAGAGGGTGCCCAAAGGACTTGGGTCATGGCTGTGGCCAGGTCGATCAATGAGCGTTTGTCTGCAATTTTTGGTCGACATTCCATACGAGTTTTTGTGCAGTGGCAAGAGCGACCGAGGGCGCGCGCTGTCGACAGTGAAGGCGACTGGGAGCACATTGACCAAACTGGCATGATAGTGGCCCCCAGTATGCTAGTCTCGTCTTTTCTTTTGGCTTTATTAAATTTTTCCCGCTTTCCATCCTCGACCAGTGTATTCCACTGTTGTTGTAAAACCACTCCCGGTGTCCTTTAATGCCTTCGCAGCCGAAATAGGGAAGACCGGTCGATTTAAAGCCGCACTTACGAGTTGCCCTTGTCGTTAGTTTCTAATAACAGCGCCTCAGGGTCACCCTGCTCCATCATCATGTCAGCATTACTCCCCTCATCCGCTGCAGTCATCTTCGTTTGTCGACTCCTTCCCCCGCAGTCTTATTTCTCCTATTCCCCTGTCTGGCGCCGCGGAATCTGCGTGGAGGTCCTGAGGTAAAGGTCACTCATTGTCTGAACTCGTTTAGGCGGAGCACTTGTCTACTGGCTACGCCGATTTTCGCCCAACTATTCCTTCGACTCTGTTTCGCCAAGTTTCGTTAGCTGACGCATCTATTCAACTGCTAATCTATATGTCGACTCCTGACCGTTCGAAATTTGATAGACTTCTCAGACCCGACAACCGACAAGTTGTCTCCATAGTCGTCTGAAATCATAAGCACAGAAGGGACGTTTGTCTCCCATGGCCAGCCAAGTTGTTTAGAAAATTTAACAGACATAGCTGACCGTCAGCCTCCAAAAATTCATTTTCGCTCTTCTGCATCCCTACTTCGTAGCTATTTAAAAATTTCGCCAAAATGACTAATCAGCACCACTCCCTACGGTTTGGCCTTTCGTGCTTCTACGGTGTCTTTATTCCTAGGCTCATGTATTTGTATGAACTCGAACGGTGGTTGCTATTCCATGTGCACCCTCGCCCCCACCCCTCTTCTAGCGTTCTGTCTTTTCATCCATCCGACCCTATTTTCTTTGGCCTCCAAAGTCAGTTTCTTTGGTCAACACTGAAGTCGCTGTTATCTGTTGTCAAACAGTATACACCTTCCAGTTAGTTTGCTGAGGAGGCGGATACTACTGCGGAAACTGTGTGGGGAGGGTAGCTCAATTTTTTAATTTCTGATTTTATGTCTCCCTAACTTGGTGAAGCGCCCATTGCTATCGCACAAAAGCCACCACGATGATTTTAAAACAGCTTATGCTCCCCAAATCTCTACCCATTTCGCTTCGCTGTAATTGTTGTGTTTGTGCAACTTTTCCTGCAGTCTGGTGCGTAACCCAGGAATCCCTACAGTTGATGATCTCCGGACGGCCGGCCGCTCTAATGCTGGCTCTCCACTCAAGCGAAATCCATGCAAGTTCTACTTCACTGTGCCTTTCGCCCGCCTATCTACAGCCAATTTCCAAAACGGCCTTTGGTCGCGTTTTCGTATTCCATTCTTTACCTGCCTTCACCGCAGCAGGTATCGCCCCTAAGCTTTATCCGCCCACCCATCCTCAACCCAGGCCGCACCTGCAGTGATAAACTTCAGCATTGACTGGATCGGACAAAAGGGCGCTTTGTGGGGCCACCGGATTTTACCAGCCTTGACCATTTGATCTCATAAAATCCACTTGGCTTCTGACGTGATATCACCAGGGACATGCTTTCGTTTTCTATTGTCCTCGACTGCCAGAGAGCTCCAGACTATCGGAAGACATCACCGTGGGTTCTTTAACCACAGCGGACGCAAAATCAGCGTCCCTGGAGAGACAAGCAGTCTGGTGGATCCTGGCACGCCCGCCCCTACTGCGGCACTCGCCACTCATGCACAAAGTCCAGGTCACGACCGCAGCAAAATCCACATCCGTCGCCTGAAGGGCTACATGTGGACATGCACATCGTATGGTCCGGGCCTGCGAGTCGCAGAACAGGCACTGATATTTCGCTTTGACGTAGGCACCAGGTCCCCACCGTCCCTACTCGTACGTTTGTTTATGTTGCAGTTGGCGGACGCCCAGCCGGCCTCATGTTCTGCTTCGTCACGTCCATGTTTCATGCTACTCTGCGGCAATTTTGAGGCAAGGTGTGGGTGTGTTGTTTGACGAACGCAATGGTTTCGTCTACGCGCGCCGAGCACGCGCTGTTCCCAGGTCCAACATAAAGCAGGTTTAGGAGGCTGCCTGTTGGCAGTTTATTAAAAATTCAGGGTTCGTCCTGTTGTGGCTGATGGACTTAGGCCCAAATCTCGTATCATTTTTGATCTGAGCATAATTTAGACTGTCCAAGTTCGATGAAAATTAAAGCCGCGATTTTTAAAACTAGAGTGTCTACCAGAAAGCGCACGGCGCATGCTGAAGGTCCGCCACTGATGGACCGAACCCCTCGTAGCTGTGTCGGGCAATGACAGAATATCGGCGAAACAGGGTGTCTATGCTTTTAGCTATTACCTGTGCTATCAAGTATGTTATATCATGTAACCCATATCTGCAATTAAATACTCATACTTGTAAAGCACCGCACTGAGAAGGAGGCATGACGTCTAACACCGGTCCCGAGCCGGACCGAGTCTATCTCCGTCATTTGGCGCATCGAGATTGCATTGAAGCGCGCGAATTCATTCTACTATCTGTCCTTTTGTTTACTATCGTCGGAACAAAACACGTTAGTCTAAACATCACCACAACAGCCTCGCGATAGCACAGTTGTCCTTTTCTGCTTGGTCGCTTCCTGAGCGATGCAAGGTACTTTTTGGGCTCGTAAGGTCACTTCAAGCTTCAGTCTCGCTCCGCGGCATGATCACGCTGCTGATCTGGCATGCGTTTAGCCCGTCGACTGGCGGTCACGACGGCCTTTCAGGGACACGGTCCGTAGCAGTAACAGCAGCACTTTACTTCGAGCCGAGGACACGATCTCCGTTGGCGGGTGGGCAGGTATCCTGTGCAAGTTGACTGTTTTCCAACCTATTGTGATTGTTTTCGTGGTATGTGGCAAAGGCTGGATTTGTCGGTTGCGTACATGCGGACCACGGTATTGGGCATCGGATTCTGCGTCATTATTTAGTTGCATTTTTTTACGTGTCTTCTAATCTGTTCCTCCAACCGGTCGACAACCGCGGTTTATATATTGTTTATGGTGCTTTTCCAACTGCACCAATCACGCAAAGCGTGCCGGTTGGGGCGATCGGTATCTCGTCTTGTTCGTTTAGCAAGGAGCTAATCTTTCACCTCCTATGCAACTTCCTGTCCACCGGTTCAACTGTTCCATTCAGTCTAAGAGTTCGTTGGCGGCGCAGTTCACGTTCTTTTGCAGCCGCGCGGTATTCGACCGTCCGTTCGTTCAACCGTTGATAGCCCACCAACCGTCGCCATTATTCAACGGGAGAATGAATCAACAGAACTTCTGTTAACCACAATGTCGGCGCCGGTTCATGTCGGTTGACCCAGAAACACGCTAATTTGACTGAGCACGAAACGTCCTCACCATCGTTCAGCGTCCTATTCGCCATTTTGTTTAACTGTTTAGCGTAATTCGTGGTGGATTGTTAGCTACCGTGCCCTGGCCATAGTAATATCGCCGCGCCGCACGTCCTGTGAAACCAGTTGTTAAAGCGGTAGGGTTAGCTGGTCAAACCGCTTCCCATGTCGTGAACCATTCATTATGCTCCATTTCAGCCATTTCACGACGATGCGGAATCGTAATGGACCAGTCGGTTAACGGGATTGAACCGTCCGATGAAATAAATTTCCAAGTCACGTTCGGAGGTTGTCCATTAGCGATCTAGTGACCATGCTGTCCCGCCTTCGTCCTTCGCTGCATCGTAATCCTTCCTGTGCATCGTTTTGTGATTGGAGGGCCTGCTGTAATGCGGTGCTTTGGGGAAGACATAGGTCGGTATGTGGTCGATCACCACCCCGGATCTCATCTCTAAGCGATTAAAACTCACTGTTGTCGTTGAATGAGCGCATAAAGCGCGAGCTCCATCCGCCGTACACTTTGCTAGAGGCAGCCAACTAATTTCGATCGAGATTCAAGTCGGTGTGGATCCGGTAAGTATTTCTAAGCCAGTCCGTCAAATTGTACTTTGTAAACTGGGCGGTGAATAATTGTGTGCAACTCTTCATACATTGAAGGGCTTTTTCTGCTATGGCAGTCCAGAGTACGAAAATTTGCTCGGATTTGCAAATTCCGCAGCCAGGACAAAAGTCAGCAGCCAACAGTATCCAGCTGGCAGTCAAACTCAGTGAGCATCGTCATCCAGGTCACCACTGACCATCTCTTTTGGCAGTCGCTAATCTCACCCGTTAGCAGTACATGACCGACCTCCATGTTTATTTCAATATCGCGGACATGATACACATAAAAATTTTCGTGACCCTCTCTTCTCACCGCTTCGCCGTTGCTATCCTCCACGGGCAGCTTAGGTGAAATTAGTTCATCAACCATGGTTAATTTTGATGCAATATGAGAATTCTGCTCCACGGACAAACGTTATCATGGCTGCAATCTTGTACCTTGTCAAATCATTGTTCAAAACAAAAGTTTAGTGAGTCCATATCGACTATTTAAGCCCACCGAAGTCCTGACTAGCTTTGGAGAACTGGGCTGCAATTTCGTCGTTGATATTGTGGTGCTATTTACAAGATAGGGAGAAGAGGTCTACGGGGAGATTATCATTCAAGATGATTGCAAATTCCGCATATTAACATAGAGCGAGCGATACGCTTTATTGCTAAAGTATCGTTTCAAAATTTTCAGCGAAAAGGCCTCCATTCGCTGTGGATAAAGTTAGGTCGTCTGCGAATGCGTCGAAAAATTGCGCCAGATTTTCTTCAAAACGGTGTAGGCGTCCTTTGCAGATGATCTTCTTAGTGTACTCAATATAAACAAAAAGTGGTAAATAGTAGTATCTAATGAGAAAACTGGGCCAGCTCACGTACATTGAAGAAAATTCACCTACGAATGGAGAATACCGTTTGAAGCATGACCAGCTGTTTCCTGCACGTTTAGGGGCACTTTGAAGTTGGCGCAAAGCGGTCCGGACTTTCCTTCGCTTCCACTTCTTTTAAGGTGTCCATTGCACAATCACTGGTGAGTAGAAAGTCATGTACTCCGATCCTCAAGATTTCCCTGATGTCGTGTATCCTAGGGCGGCTAAATAATCTGCTGCTGGCTCGATTTTTGATGTCGATTACGAAATGCATCCTGACAATAGCTGTGCACCATCGTTTCAAGGTACAGAAGATTGAAGAAGCTGGAGGTAAGAAATTCAGGAGCGTGCGATAGGGTCCACCCACGTGATCTTTTTGAGGTTGGGAAGACAAAAGACGACGATATGGCTAAACGGATTGGGTTCTGCGCAGGTTTGCATCAGCAGCAATCTTCCGCATTTGTGCCCCATAACGACCAGATATGGTTTGCTGATAGAAGCGATGAGGCTGATTCCAAGTGACAGTTCAGAAGAAGGGCAGTTGATCGCGACTGATTTTGAGGGTGGATTAGAGTGAGAATTCGAAACATTAGGCCAATGAGAGATAGAGAGAGAGGCCTACTCCAAGGTGAATTAGCATTCCCTTCCTGGCATCTACGGAGGCAATGGGGTCACCGAGATTGATCGATTGTCTGATGATTGGCTCGATTGAGAGTCCGAAACTGATGGCCAATAAACTCCATATTTTGCACTATCACACCTTCTCCTTTTTCTTCTTCTCCTTTAAAGTACTCGAACTGTCCGTCTTCTACATAGATTCGACAACAAAGCATGAATTTTTCACTGTTTACATTTGCAGTATTCTTCTAATAAGCTGATGTAGGCGATCAAGTTCGCGGTTAAATTCAACCCGTGTAGTGAGAGCTTCACTATCATGAAACGAACATTTATTGCCTGCGCGAAGGGTATCAGCTCTCACAATGTCCATGCTAGTGGCGAGAGTGACTCAACATTTCGTCATTCATGCTCTAGACAAACAATCCGAACAGACTTTGACGCGCTTGTACTTTGATAATCGCGCCTCCATGAGACGCACAGTCTACACATTTTGTAGGGTAGCCGCGTCTGATAGATTGGGTATCGGACGGTGATGGAGAAAGTTCTAGACTGCCAGAATGACCGAAAGCAGGAGGGGGAAGGTCAAGAGAATAGGAGTGACAAATGATTCTGCCTGCCTTTTAACCGCTTGTGTCACATTTCGCAGACACTGTCGGCTGCAAATGTTTCTGATGATGGGTTCGAGTATGAATCTGAAATCTCAGACCAATAAACTTCTTATTTCAGCGATCGCATATCTCTTCTTCATCATCATCTTCTTCTGAACTGTGTAGATGGTGGAAACCTGCGTTGATTCAGTTAAAGTGAGCCCTGCTTGCCCTAAGTAGAGCTTTGTCGACATCATAGACGACTGACTAATTCTACAATGGTAGATAGGCGCTCTCCGATCGTTTTAGGGGCTTACTCCCCCGTTGTGCCCTTGGACTCACTCTCGAGCCCCCACAGCAACCGAACAGCAGCTAGTGATATGGGCACTGGCATTATGGCTCACGGAAGGAAGCAGTGCGAAACAACCCTAATTGACCTGGCACACTTCACCGGATTGCGTGTCTGTTCTTTTTTACAAGTTAAAATGTAATAAACTGGACTCGATTTTGAGTTATTACATCGCAAGCAAAGCAGTGACGAAATGAGGCTGGTCAGGACTGATGGTCGCGTTGCAATAGATCCCTACCTGCAGGGTCCAATCGCCCTCTCATTGGTTTACTGTCCGCGGGAGTCTAACCTGCTTCGTGTGACTGAACGGCGTCAGCGCATTTGGGGCACAAAATAACGGAAGCAGATGTCCAACCCATCTTCATCCGTCTTGGCCTTATCCTGTCGTGATACCTTGACGTTCGATTAGTCAGCCTTATCCTTATGTTAGTAATAGCCCTTTGAACTTTTCAATGTAAGGATGGACGGGACCAGAGGTAGTCCCTTCCATATTTTCGGTAACCCCGCGGCAATAGGACAAGACCAGTGTCCTGCTTGAGTTGCAATATAATTTCGAGGTTCCACCGGTATTTGTTCTGGTAGGGAGGGGAAACAGAAAGTGAACATTAACTTTTTCCGCTCAAATCAAAACGTCGGTACATTTTCTGTTAAATTATACCAAAAGTCTAAAAGTTCACTATGCGTTGCGTGGTCAGCAGCGGGTTCTGTGTCGAGATGGCAACGCCGTAGTTTTCGCGGAGGCCGTACCTAAATTGCTTCTTCAAAATCTATGGATATGAGCCAGTGAAGGAAGTATTGAAGAAGTCAGCCCACTCGAATCACCGGAAGGAAAAATGAACACGCAACCGAAGGGCCAGAATACTGCATATATGACGACTGCCGTAAGAGAGAGAGAGAGAGAGAGAGAGAGAGAGAGAGAGAGAGAGAGAGAGAGAGAGAGAGAGAGAGAGAGAGAGAGAGAGAGAGAGAGAGAGAGAGAGAGAGAGAGAGAGAGAGAGAGAGAGAGAGAGAGAGAGAGAGAGAGAGAGAGAGAGAGAGAGAGAGAGAGAGAGAGAGAGAGAGAGAGAGAGAGAGAGAGAGAGAGAGAGAGAGAGAGAGAGAGAGAAGCAAACAATTTCGTATGGATGAAGCAATATCACGAATATTCAACCAAATACCGAGCTGCAACAATGCGGATGAAAGTCGGTTCGAATGAGTGCTTATGACCTATGAGCTAGGGCATCGTCTTTAGACTATCTGCGCCGTGGACGAACGCTTTTTTGTGTCTAGGATCCCAACTGATGCTCGGGAGTTATGGGTGGCTGAATCGAAGCCAAATAAGCCCGAAGCGGTACTGTATAAATCTACCCCACGTTCTCAAGTGGACGTGAATGTCCACCTTCTGTTTACTTTCCGAGAAATCATCAGAGGCACGCAGCAAGTATCCAACGGGAAAGCGTCCACATCAAAAGGGATCGCTGCTGAGAATTAACGGCTGGTGAACTCTCTGCTCCTGCCTCACCCTTTGAGGGCTTTCAGAACCTACGTCAGGTCTAGCTCTTTTTTCTTCTCTCGCCCTCCTCCCCCCCTCGCCCTCCTCCCCCTCCCCCTCCACCCTCCTCTGGCCGGCGTACGTGACAGATCAGATGTAGTTTGTGTGTACGTGGACCTTTTGCATGTCTTGAAGCTGTCTTGGCATTGTTTTTACGCTGTAAACCGCGGCGTAAACGCGCAATGCTTAGGTGTATTTACCTTTTTCGTGTGCCCTGCTAGTAAACTTTGGCTGGTAAAATTTTCGTGTGTCCTGCTCACGCATCTAGCACGCACCGATGCCAACTGGTGGGTTGCCTAACCGATGATAGTGTGCGTGCGTGTGTATGCGTTTCAATTCAGGCGTAAGCTAATTGGTTTTAATCAAAAAATGTTACTAACGGCGCAGGTGAAGACTCCAATAGTCATTTCTGACTTTTTTGGCATTGGCACCCAGTAAACGCCAGCCTCAGGCCAGCTTCAGGGTTAAAGCCAGGTGGAACATCCTCTTGTTCAGTCCTGATGTACTCCTTCAGCATTGGCAGGTTGCATGTTGTGTCTCATTTTCCGCCTTATTCGCTCTTAAACGAAGATTACGGTAGCTGCGACGCCTCCTCAGACTTAGAAGCATGACTACATTGGTCGTAGAAGAACTCCTAAATCCGGTGTTTGGGCTGCCTGTGACATGTGGCTTTGCCGACCTACGACAAAAAGGACAGCAGGCCACTTATCAACAGGAGCTAGCAAGTATACGATGATCAGCACGCTCCGTCCCTCACTATGTCTGCTCTCACCGAATGATTTAGACCTCAGATTCCTTTCATAGGCAAATTTTCAGGCACCAACTGCCCCTTTCTACATTGCATCCACACAGTTTCATAGGTGTGATAGTGCAATAGTGACCACATTAGAGAGGAGCCGTTACCTTCGTACTGAGAGGACCGCGTAATGCTTTCAGATGGCAACCTTACAAGCCACGACTTTTCTCGCGTGATAGATTCATGCTCGTCAGCTATATGAGAAATGTGCTGGGGTACCGTATGAACGGATTTCTCAGTCTATCTCGCTCTCTCGTAGATCAGTCCACTATCCTATCCGGTCAACCATTTGACGTTGGGATTGGACGCAGGCGAATTACAGAGTTCAAAAGTTCGCCTGCGTGTACCACACACGGCCTGAACCCCACATGACATGACATGATAGTTTGACCGTCGATTTCGACGAGGTCCACCGTACGTTCCACAGCACGGTGGTGCAGGTGCGGTGACTTGCGCGTGATTTAGTTTAAAGAGATAGTAGACTTGCGCTGCATCTACCGCACTCTCCGCCTCCCCCACCTGAGTCCGGTGTCGTGACAGAGTCAAGGAGACTGGAGATGGGAGAGGGTGCAGGTGGCTGGCGCGACCGGAGCCGCCCCTGGGCGTGCCACCACACCTGGCTCGGATCCCACGGAGTGGGAGTGCCATAAAAGTCACATTAAGAATGAGCCACTGCAGCCTGACTCTTAGTCCGCCAGTCAGCCACTCCACACAAATCAAGCATTGGGTTAACCACGCGGTCCGAGTGTTCCCGTCAGTTGGCAACCCTCCAAGCCACTGCTTTTAGCGCACCGTGATAGTTTCAAGCGCGTCAGATTGTTTATAGTGAGGAACATGCGCTGAGCTGTTGACCTCACTCTCTCCCCATCCCTACAATCAGACCACCGTCCGAGCCGGTAAATTGTCTGATGTGGAAGTGGACGCAGCTGCTGGTGACTTCATCTGCGCGTTCTAAGTATACGATCTGGCCTCCCAAGCACAAACACCAACATTTCGCACAAAAGGGGGTTGAACGGCTCGCATCTCACATGTGTGAGATAACCAGAGGTCACATTAAGAAGAAGCCATCGCAGCCTGACTCTCAGACCACTAGTCAGCCACTCCACACAACACACATTGGACTGACTGCAAGGTATGAGTTTAATTTTCAGTTGGCAACCTTCCAACCTACGGCGCTTATCGCTCCGTGATAATCTCAAGCTCAGATCACAACGCAACAGATTAGTCACATGGAGAAAGAGCCGAGGATAATACTTGCGTCTTAATCAGATATGCAGATTGAGAGCATGTTTTTGTGGTGTTGCGTTTGATCATGCGAGGTGCAGAGGCTGATGAGGAGAGATGTAGTGTTGTGCTAAAGCCGGCGGTTTTCTACCGCAGGTTTTCATGGAGACGCATGTGACCCCATGCGGCCCATGCGGTGTGTGAATATGCGTGGGCAGTACGGACAGTTGAGTCGGGCGCGGTGGGTGTATGTTGGTGCTTCTGCCACTGGTTCGCCGGTTTCTGTGCGATGGAATCACAATTGACCGACCAGGCCGATGCGTGATGTGCAATAGTGGTGACAAATGAGGACAACATAGGTCGGGAGGTGCTGAGTCTGGGGATATCTGCTGCTGGTGCGGGTAGTGGAGCTCATGGGAGGAAATATGGGAAGTGTTGATGGGTGCGCAAGATGTGCAGGCATCGCGGTGGATTCCGCTTTCGTGGATGCGTATATGACCGATCAGGCCCATGCGATGAGTGAATGCGCGTGGGCAGTCAGGGTATTGGAGGCGGCGTTCTCTGCTGTGTTTTGGTGCTCCAAGCACGGGTTCACCAGTCTCTGTACGATGGATTCGCAAGTGACTGACTAGGCCGATGTGTAAGGTGAATGTGTGGTCGCATTGAGGACAGTTTAGGAGAGAGTCCCCATCACTGATGGTGGTAGAGGTAACAGGTGATGAGCACTGGGATGTGGTCTCTATGATGGTGGGAGTAATGGAATCGATGCCAGGAGTGAGGTTGGAGGAGTCCGAAGGAGGGTTGGCAGAATTTAACTTACAAGTTGGAATTGTCGGATTGTTAGTGCATTGCGTCCGAAGATATCCGGTCAGGCCGATTCGCCCACGTAATTTGCGTTGACAGCTCGGGCAGGCTGGAAGGGCCTGGGCATTGACGATGTTGGTCCGGTGCACTGGGGACTTTCGTGCCGCTCTTTTGGTCTTGACGGCGGCGATCATGTTGGCTTGTTAGATTGCTGCCCCTATCTTCATTGTTTTTCTCCAAGCCGGTCGGTTCCGGGTGAGGTCCTCCCACGCCGCCGGATTGATTGCAGTTGCTTGAGGGAAGTCTTCAGAGTGTCCTTGTAGCGTCGTACTTGACCCCAATGTTGACGAAACCCAATGCGTCGGCAATATGACAGCTTTGTATATCTTGAGTTTGGTGCTGAGGTGGAGACCGTATCGATTACAAACCACGTTCTGCATGCGTCCGAAGGCTTGGCTGGCTTTGGCGATGCGATGGGCGATCTCATCATCGACTTTTGGGCTGCGGGAGAAATTGCTGCCCGGGTACGTGAAGGTATCCAGAGATTTTAGTTGGGTTCCATTGAAATTGATGTGAGCTGCGTTGTAGATGAGTATTTGGCGGCGGCTGATGCATCACAACCGTTTTCTCAGTGTTGATGCGAAGTCCGAAGTTGTCATAGGCGGCAGTGAAGAGGTCCATACTCCTTTGCATTTCCTCTTTTGTCGTTGTATTGAGTGCGCAGTCGTCAGCGAAGAGAAGTTCGTGGATGGTGGCTGTGGAGACACGCGAGCGGAAGTGCATCCGTCGTTGGTTGAGGAGTCGGTCGTCCATCCGGTAGGCGATGCGGATCCTGGGGCGTTTTTCACGGTAGGCGTCCGTTAGCATGACAGAGAACATGAAACTAAAGAGGGTAGGTGCAAGGCCGCAGCCCTGCTTCACTCCGTTGGTCACTGCGAATGCTTCGGATACTGTTCCGTTGTCAGTAACGCGCGCCATCATCCCGTCGTGAAAGCTGACGCACCATATGCGTGAAACGTTCAGAACAGCCAAATTTCTGCATGATTTTCCACAGCCTGTCGCGATTCACCGTGCCAAAGGCTTTTCGTCAGATCCATGAAGGTAGTGTTCCTCGGTGTAGTCAAAAGCCACATTGGCTTTCCGGGAGCAGTCCTTGCTCCAGGTGAGCGTTCAGACGATTGAGGAAGATGCGGGTGAAGATTTTCCAGGCGTTTTGGAGCAGCGGGACTCCTCGGTGGTTGACGCAGAGTTGGTGGTTCCCTTTCTTCTTATAGAGGTGGACAATGGTTACGTTTTTGAAATCCTGAGGGACTTGCCCTTGGTGCCACATATCCTGGAAGAGCACTGCGACTTGGTTCATCAGTTGGGGTTCGCCATGCTTGTAAATCTCAGCAGAGATCGCGTCCGAGCCAGATGCTTTCCCGCTGGAGAGTTAATGCACGGCTCTGATAGGTTCTTAGAGAGAGGGCCGGAGATCAAGGTCGGCGTTGATTTCCACTTCAGGCAGGCGATTGATGTCGACTCACTGCCATCCCAAGAGGATTCCCCGTCCTCTGCAGGTGATACGAATTGGCGTAAACTGTCTAAGGATAATGAGAGCGGACTGCTTTGCTCCGAAGAATTATACCCACCGAGATTGCCCCCTTGCTCCCCGTTGAGCTGTCCATAATAATAAAATACTGTCTATATTTTTGATTTTAATAGTGGATGGCTGATTCCACGCCTCTGCCAACGTTTTAGTATAAGGTGCATTTTGGTGCCAGTGCTGACCTCTGGGATTGGCCAATCGTTTCCCAAAGTAACGTGACTAAGTGCCCTTCTAACCCGTCAAAGATTTCTATGGAAGCCTTCTTGGTAATAACTCGCCCAGCACCAGAAGAACTTACCGAGCAATTGAGCAAAAAATCGACACCATAAAACACCATTTTACTCGGTAGGGCTTCGGGCGCTCCATTGCTACAACACCATATCTTTGTGATTGCAATCTACACCGGCACGGGTAGCACAGTCTTTAGACTCGGACGCAATATAACAATGCACCTCAAGCCGCACACTGCAGTCGTTGCGCTTAAACCGTTTCCTACAGTCCCTCAACTTAGACAACATCATAATAGACGCAGTTTCGAGTATGTCAGCCGACGTGTACTGATTTTATCTATGTGTTATCTAAGAAGGCGAGTGTGAGCACTGTGATGCGTGATCAGACCTGAAGGAGGGGCGGGGGTGTACAGGGAGAAGGACACCTTGCAGGAGACCTCAGTCTACTTAGGTGTTGCTACCCAGCGTATTTACCTTACACTCCACTTGCGTCTTTGCCTACACCTGGAGGAGAGGTGGGCTGAGCTCTGCACTTAAACAGCCCTACCAAACCAGGTGAAGTCACCCCTGTTGTGGTTTCGATTTGAAAAGATTACTTAAGTAGTATGCATTTCGCTATTGATTTTGTACTACCCTCATACCTTCACGTTTTTTTGCAGAAAATATGCATCAAAATGTTTTTACCCTCATATGGTTACATCTTCTAGCCGTTTAAACAACTTTCTAAATTCCTAAATAATTTTGAACCTAACCTGTTTTTACACCTGAACTCAGCGTTCCCAAACTACAAGCTGTATATTTTTATGCAAGGGGAATCCGGTATTTATATACTTTATTAAGAAGACGTAATCGAGGGTTCTTAAAAGGCTGTATCGCATTAATAAATAAACAGAGGCGACGATTTATGGATAGGGATTTCACGTTCTCGAAAATCGCCGATTTGGAAACACTTTAAAAAAACAAAATATTCTATTTTTGTACGTGTAGTTTTGCGTCCAATTCCGGGATTAAGATAAGAGTTAGCGCTAAGTTTAGGGTTTAAGGTTTAAGTTTGAGGTTAAGGTCAGAGTTTAGTTTAGGGCCATGATTAAGCTAAGGGTGCGGGTTATTTAGGTTTAGGGTAGGTTTAGGGCCAGGGTTAAGATTAAGGTAACAGTTTAGTTTTATGTTAGGTTTAGTGTTAAGACACGGGTGTATTTACTCTTCCTGAAATTAACCGTAAGGCCTACCATTTTAAGCAGTCAGGTCGGTTCCTATTCGTGTGTCCTGTTTAGGCGGCCATGCAAGGCGTCCCTACCGAAAACACACCTAATTATTCCCCTAGTATTTCACGAGAGATCCCATCTACTTTAGATCTGGCCGACCAGACTAGCTGTTATATGGCAGACAAATAATTAAGCGAGCCGAATCTACACTTCCGAAGGTTTTACCTACAGCTGAAACATATACGACAGCCCCTTTGTTGAAACGTCATCAGCTCCGGAGTAGTCGGGCTGGCCTGCGCTCCGTCTTACTTTAACCATTCAGAATGAACTAACGGAGCTGGGATTGAAAATTCTAACTGTTGCCGCACACCTCCTCGATTTAGGCATTCATTACCGATCTTCGCTTGAGCTGGCGCTCTATCTCCTGTCGGCAGCTCTGAGCATTATTCAACTGACCGTTTAGATCATTTTAAAAACTAATTCGGAGTCTTTTCTGTTGATCAGATCAACTCGTGACCTCCAAAACACATCTCCACTTGAACAAAAAGTACAAAATGTCTCCAAATTTCGGAAAAAAACGAGAATCAGTGGTCAAGGGTTCCTTTTTTGGTTTCGCAGCTCAAATGCCATCAAAAAGCCGCATTATGGAGATGTCTGTTTCTATGGTGTGGAAGGCGATCATCGGTAAGATAACCATGCCCGGGAGCTCAATCTAAGCCCACACAGACACCCGTAGAGTGACCAAGCACATATTCCGAATCCAACTGAATACCTAACTTCAACCTTAAAGTTAATCCAAATACACCTGTATTGCACGTGGTTCCCAGTCTCATGTCCCGTTTATGGACTCCTGAACGAGTTCTTGAGCCTTCTTCTTTACTAACGGCGATGTCAGTTCTAACCTTCGCATCCCTTTACATTTCCTTGCGTGGTTTGACCACGCTCATTCTGATTTCAAGCCTGCACTTTCTGACGGCCTCGACTTCACCTCCCCCTCCCGTTTTATTCAGGTCCTGCGCGTTGTCAAGTCGAAAAAGGAGAGTAGCCTGGGAATGTCAGTGGAAGGCTACACGGTGGACTCTGAGGTGTCTGCGAACGGTGATGTTACCTTCCAGAACGCACATAGAGAGCGTCTGACGCGGCACTTCGTCCAGGAAGTCAAACCAGATGGTCTCTTCGGTCGATTGAACTGTCTGTTTCCTGGCGACGAGATACTGCAGGTATGTGTATGCATGTGTGATTCATACAGTTGCATTTAACTCGAGTTAGTTGACGTACGCCATTCATACTCTTTCCGGGGATGTGTACACTAGCTGGTCACTTTTGACAGGGAAAGGTACCCAAAAAGGGAAATTGTGCTCTTTAGGCAGTTCTGCTCTCTCTCTCTCTCTCTCTCTCTCTCTCTCTCTCTCTCTCTCGCTCGTTAAGTACGTCTACTAGACAATCCTTCTACTTAGTTGGCCAAGTAGCGTTCGTGCGTTGACAAACTTTAAGGTGCAACGGGTCCATTATAGTCTGTTTGTTTTTCGACATCAAAGGAGTCGTTCACGTTGAATTTCTTCCCTCTGGCACTATGGTGAACCAGCAATACTGTCTACAAGAGCTAAAATGGATGTGTGAGGCAGGGAGAAAAAAACAACCTGCATGATGGTAGACTTGCACTGCATCTACCGCACTCGCTTTCTTCCCTTACTCGCCTGTGCCCGATGTCAAGAAATAATCAAGCAGACCGGAGGTGGGGTCGGGCGCAGATGAATAATCTCCCACGGAGGGGAAGAGTGGGTTGGCCCAGCGCCTCTACCACGCCGCCCGTTTAGGGGGGCAAACAGCGTTCAAAATCAACCACTTTTGGTTAAATATGGCAAAACCACGGTTTCTCACCGCTCACCATTGTCTCATCCTATCTCCTGCGGCTTCGAGAATAAGTGCCCTAGAATGAAGAAACATTTGAGGGGAAAACGTTTTGAACTTAAGAAAAATCGTTCGAGGCCCAGGTTATTCCTAATTCTCGAGCTCTGTCTGTTCAAATCACTCCTCGTTCAAATAGTGAAAACACTGGCTGGCGTTAATTGGATGCGTAGGTTCGTGTGGCGAGACGGTCGCGCCCTCCAGTGTCGAGAACCGTTGTGTGGGTTGCTCCTCCCCATCTGTTGTTTTGTTCTTGTTTGCGTTGAACCCCCCTAAACGGACCACGTGGTAGATGCGTTGGACCAACACGGGGGCCACATTAGGACACGGCAGGCGTTATTCGGGTTACGCTCCGCTAAAAAATGCCGAACATGGGAGGTGTGGTGGCACGCCTAGGGGCGGCTAGGACTTAGGGGAGCCAGCCGCGCCAGCCACCTGCGTCCTCTCCTGCCTCCGGTCTTCTTGACTCTGTCTTGACACCGCGTTCAGGTGGGGGAGGAGGAGAGAGTGCGTTAGATGCAGCGAAAGTCTACCATCACTTTTAACTAAACCACGCGCAAGTCACGGTCCCTGCTCCACTTTCTCATGGAGCATACGGTGGACATCGTCGGACTACGACGGTCGAACTGTCGTTGGACCACAGTGCGTGTGCCTGTGTTAACCTTCATCTCCCACAAGGCAACGGCGGCAAGCGTGTCAGATCCCAGCCCTCTGTCGCTGCGGTTTCGCGACTGCTTATTCTTTGGACCCGAAAGTCTCCTTATTTCGCAACTAACCCATCTTCCCGGTACTACGAGCCATGCTACGGCGTCTGCGGGAACCGACGCGCTCCACAACTCTAGTCTAATGGTGCGGGCGAATAGTTTGAGAGCTAGACTACTCAATCAGAATTGGACCCTTGGTATTGGATGCTGGAATGTGCGAACTTTTCGGGACCCAGGTACCCAAAGTCGGACGGAGCGCAGTCTTCATCAGTACCACGTGGATGTTCTAGAGATTTTTGACATTTTATAAGGCAGTTGGCGTGCCAGACCTCAGTCCTCCGCGCCCTGGTAGCGCTGTCACTGCTGGCTAGCGACTGCTTAGGCCTCGGGCCCAAGTCTGCTTATTTCGCAACTTACCTTCACTGAAGACTGTTCCACTATACGCCACCTGTGGACGCGCCGGGTAACCAGCAGTTAAGCTAACGGTTAACCCGTCTTCCCGTCATGAGGATAATTCATAGTTGTCATTTTAGGTCTTACGGAAACGAATTTGCCCCTCCGTCATTCATTTACTCCGACTCTATCTTTGGAAATCCCACTGCCGTACTCTGGAGAGAGCTTTTTTTAATTAGCGGTGGTTTGCGAACCACTTTTTGCGACAAGTATGATCCGAATCATCTTTGTCCCGATTTAGCTTCACCACTTCCCTACCCCGCGAAAACCCATTAGCTCCCTCCTGTTTTCGCGGCCAACTAGACTTCAGCCACGGCCAATGCCGAATTCTAGGGTGATTGGCACACCTGCAGTCCGGAATACACGTGCCATCTTTAAGCATACCTGTCTTGCCTGTTTACGGGGTCGTGTTCTGAACGTGCTCCCTAAATTATACCTCCGTGTCTAAGTAAAGGCCCTGTCCAGTTTACGCATTCAGCCACAACGTTGATCTGCCCGCTCACTTGCCATTCTGTCTACAAGCATCTGTCAATCAGGTTAGTTGGTCCGCAGTGGATCATACCATGAGCCTCCACTTACCCAGTCGTTACTAAGCCAGATTCATATTTTATACCCATGCTCTGGGCCTCAATAGAAGCCTATGTCATACGAACGTATGCTTAAACGCGGCCACTCCGTTCAGTCGCACTGGAGAGAGAGGGCTGTGTCTGCGTAAGATATTCTCACGGTAATTTAACGCGGGTGTCATCTTCCTCATTCAGTTAAATCTAATACTTACGCCGCTAGACCAAATACAGTGTACCCGTTTAGACGTCTACGAACAGAGTGGGATTGCAATCCAGTAAGGCGTCCCAGGATAACACTCAGGTTGCCTTGTCACTGCACCCCTCCCCCACCTCCTTCGGATGGGGGAGGGGGGTTAGAAGTGATGCCTTATGCGAATACTGGTTCGCACCGTCCTCATAGTTAATAATGCCTGTTGAATGTGACACATGCAGTCAAAACGCTGACAGAATCATTGTCCGCTCCTATTGTCCTCTCCCTGCTTCCTCCTACGAGACTGTCCTTTACCATGCTGACGGTCCGCAACGTTCTCAACCGCCTCTCGATATCCAATCCATCAGTCACGGCTAACCTATAAAATGTGCGCACTATGCGATTATCGCAGTAGGAACGCGTCACAGCCTGTTCTGATTGGTCATCCAGAGCATGCTGGAGTCACCATCGATACTACCTGTCGCCTTTCGCGCAGACAGTAAATGTCCTTCTCATTAAATGCATTATCGTTTACATCAACTGAGTAGAAGCCTTTGAATGTTTGCGCTTTCTCATCGCATGTCACGATAGTTCAAACGTCGTAGTCCGACAATGTCCACCGTATGCTCCATGGAAGTGTGGAGCAGGGACGGTGACTTGCGCGTGAATTAGTTTTAAGTGATAGTAGCCCTGCGCTGCAGCTACCGCATTGTCTCCTCCTCCCCCACCTGAGCCCGGTGTCAAGACAGAGTCAAGAAGACCGGAGGCGGGAGAGGACGCAGGTGGCTGGCGCGGCCGGAGCCGCCCTTGGGCGTACCACCACACCTGGCTCGGATCCCACGAAGTGGGAGTGCCATAAAGGCCACATTAAGAAGGAGCCATTGCAGCCTGACTCTCAGTCCGCCAGTCAGCCACTCCACACAAAACACACATTGGACTGACCACGCGGTCCGAGTTATCCCGTCAGTTGACAACCTTCCAAGCCACGGTTGCTGTCGCCTCCACGGTAGGACTTTTTGTGAGGGGGGAGGTGGGAAGTTCGGGAGTCAGGCATACCGGGTGTGGAGGCACACACAAAATCGGAGACCCTCACCTGGTTTAGCCCGCTGGTCGTGACGGTTGCCCGGGGTGTGGCCGCTGGGAAGAACCCAACTTCGAGGAGCCACAGGTGAGAGTTGGGTACCAGTTAGAGGGGCCACAAGAGCATTCACCACCTGTACGAGATAAATGGAGCGACCAAACGCTATCTGTGTGGTGCTACCCCTACATCGCATGTAGACAGTTATATCACGCAGAGTCAGAGAAAGATGCGATCGTGGGACTGGGAAATTTACTGGCCTGACGTTTCGTATTTTCTTTCGAAGCCATCATCAGAGTCAATCAGACCGTCTGGACGCAATCTTGAAGGGTATCCTAGTTCATCTTCATTTTTAGAATCCAATTTTACTCATAAAAAGACCTGTTTTCCTCTCCGCTGACAATTAGAATGCAAAATGCATCTACTGTAGCTGACATCACAGTCCACTGATAAACTACACCTGCTACTGGCGTCAAGATATCTGTGATTTGCCGAGAGGTGTTTTTTACCTTGCTGCTGCTTCTTTAACCTTTGTGTAAGATAGCACAACTTATGCTAAATACTGCAGTAGTGAATAGGCCCTAACGGATGATCTCTCTCAGCGATTAATGTGCTGCTCATCGGTTTCAACACAGCCAACCACCTAGGTTTTAGAGAAATCGCAGAGTTTGGGGGGCTGGGCTGATAACTTTGTGGGCCCCGTCAACCGCCTGTTTGCTGCAACCTGCGAGGAAGATGTCATCACACCGACTCATGCGTCCTCACACTACAGTTGGAGCGCCGGTACATTTCCTTGCAACAGGTTGAACCTCGGTTTCCGGAGAGGCCAACCTCGTTCGGTCCCAAGTCACCACTTTGAAATCTACGGCCATATTTAAGGAAACTAGCTACTGTCTCGCTCTAAAAGTGGAAGGGATCCATCATTTCGGTGTTGAGAACCGCAGAGCCAACCTCGTTGGCGCATCAGAGGTTGGATATCATGTGCTTGCCTCCTTCTCTATTACGCGAGAATGCACAGCTGCAACAGGGACCTCCATAAACGCCTAGACTGGGGTCTTTGCGACCCGGTAACTGTGAGGCCGATATCCAAAAATGAGGATTTGCTTCTGAGTGCATTTTTGGGTCTATTCGGCGCCGTCAGTACCGTGCAGCGCACTGAACTTTAGCAAATATTTATGTCAGTTGAAAATTGCACACGTGGTCAGGTGGCTTCTGTTTGCCCGCATAACGATGCGCACCGCAACTACCGAGTTAGTCTCGAAGGCCTCCTCGGTGACGATTGAACATAAGGCAAGGTTCTCTGTTGGTCTTCATCAGCCTGCGAACTGGTGAACCACACCGGTAAATTGCTCGTCCTCCGGTGTGCGCAGTTTTGAAATAAAGTACTCCAGTATCCCGTACTGTTCGACCTTGGAACACGCGGGAAATATGAGTGGGGGCGTATGCACAAGTGCCTACCTTGTGGTGGACTTTGTACGTGTGCTGGCAAACATCTCGAAAATCAGCAACAAGAAGAAAACGACTGGTTGAGAACCGGAACCACTTGTTTATTATTCTGACCTTTCGAACTCTTGCAGGAGTTCATCGTCAGATATAGCACCCATACAGCAATCATTAATTGTAGGGTGTATCAACCAACGATGATCAATACTGCCGTCCTGGAGGTGACTGCGCAGAGCTCTGTATGCCGGTGACAGATAGATGCATCGATTCGCTGAGTTCTCATTCGAAACCCTCGCTTGGGGGATTATCTTGAGAGCCGTGAAATCGAACTCTTGACCCCTTTCGTAGGTGTGGGCAACCATTTGCGATAATTTCCACAGTCACACAGCCAGTTGATATTCGTGTATGCGCGATCGCAGCATGCGTTTGTGTGTTGACCTGCGTAGCTAGAAGAACAATTTATGCATGACACTCCTGTAGGAGTTCGAATAATAAACAGGTATTTCCGTTGTTCGACCAGACTTCTGCGTCTTTACTCATGCATATACCTAGAACTCGAAAATACCCATACGCTCAATGGCAAATAGACTAAATTAGTGCTTAGCAGTATCTGCAGACGTTATATTAAGTTATAAGAAATGAAGCAGTAACCTTCATAGCCAATAAAATGTGCCGGAGGGAATGCCACAACCATAGACAGGCCTGCTGAAAGGCAATAGCATAAACAATCTGCAGTGACGCAAGGCCTGCCAACAGGTCCGTACTGTCAACTAGTGTTCAGCGCCCAATTGGCCGCATTGCAGACCTTCGAAAGCGTCGATTGGAGTTGAAATTAGTCGTGTTGCATGGCATCGCGCTGTCACGACTCTTGGGCAGGATGGTTTGGCTAAAGCTCACATTCTTTGCCTGCAACCAGGCGACTGCAACTCACTTGCGTGTTTCTGCTGATTTCAGCGCTTTGCATCCAAAATACGCGATACAGAATCCTCTGCTGACGCTTGTGCTATCTTATAACGATCTGAGGCTGAACTGCTGATGATGCGACATGCTCTTCATAATCACAACTACGCCGATTATAATTGCTGCCATGCATTGATATTTCCATCTGGCACTGTGTTTTTGTCAGGCTGCAATAACCAACAAGACTGAACATTGGTCGGAAACGTTTTTATGCTGGAGAGGTGCTTACCGATCTCGTCACGGTATAAACTCGTTCCCTTGTGCCTTGCGGCTCACTATCAAGCCCCACCAGCAGCCGCACAGTGGCTGGTGCTAGCCACAGTATGACCTTACTGCGAAAGTCGACAGAGACTAGAATGGTCATTTCTGGTTTATCGATCTTCATCAGCCAGCCATACCTAGCTGCGGGTTCTTGCAACACCTGAGGCTCGAAACCGTTACCGGTGGTTTAGAAGCCCAACGCTCTAGTCTTTGAGCTATGATCTCGTTGTCTTGGCGGTTTCGATCGGGAATATTGTCTTTGGTGGATGGAAGCTCACCGATCGTTTGCGGGACTCACTCGCCCAGTTCTGCCTTGGGGCTCACTGTCTAACCCCGCCAGCAGCCGCAGATTGGTTAGTGATATGCACTAAATAACATCTGCCACAAAGGCAACAGAGACTGGCCTGATCATTTGAGGCTTATTAGTCGTCAGCAGCCCGTTACAAATAACGAGCGGCTAGTGCTATAGGCAGGATGACATGGTTAAGGCGTTGGGCTTCTAACTATCGGGTCGCGGATTTAAGCCTGAGGTGTTACAACACCCGGGGTTAGGTATTGCTAGTTGATGACGGCTTATAAGCCAGAAATGACCATTTTATTCTCCATTTCTCTTGTCGGAAACGTTTACATGTAAAACCCTTCGATTCCTGTTTACAGTTGGGCCCTGTTTTCTACTGCTAGCTACTTATCCTCCTACCTACCTCCTACGGGCAAATCTTATCCCGCAGAGGTTTCTGTAATTAATACAGTAGATTGCCTTACTCATGAAATGTCTATATCAGAAGTTGAGGTAGTAGCAGGGCAGGCATTTTAAGGTGTTAGTTCTGTTTGTTTTATTAAATTGATGCACAAAAAGCTGTTTAATAGTAAAGGGTTTACTTCAGATTAGTTTATTGATAGGAAAAGGGGGCTAAATGGGGCAAAATCCGACGTTTCTTGCTATCCAGGAGTTTTCCTACGTCATTGAAAACTCCAGATCAAAACATTTAGCTTTTGTGCGCAGTAATATGAATGATAATTAATATAAACTTGAAAAATTTGGAATAAATCCCTTCGGAGAACGGAAAATTTTGTTTTGTTTTCACGAAAATCAGGTAAATGCAAGATTGAGGGCTTACATTGTTTTCGGAAAAATGATGACATATTTAGTTTAAAAAATCACGTTTTGCAAACTTATGACGTTTTGTACTTTATTTTACCACACCGATAATTAGGACCCTAAACGCGCATATATATGAGACGCGATGACATACCGCCACATTTCGCTGTCACGGCGTACGCGAAGCCTGCCAAGACAATTTCGGTCTACAGCTGACTATAAATGAATAAGGAAACTTGAAACGGACGGGGCATAAAATTCGCATTTCATCGCAAATCTGAGTATAGATTCGGCCACTCTCTTGTGTGTTTGAAGGCTTAGAACTGGACTGAGAAGTAAGCAAAGATATCAAAAAAACGCTCCGATAGAAAGAAAAAAGATAGTTCTATAATTTTCAATAGAAATTTTATCCCTACTTATCAGTGAATTCGAAGATTTTGTCAAACGGTCCCAGTTTTTCTTTGACTTCACTTTGGAAAAACGTTAATTACGCAGGCATTCGACAGCAAAACATCTAATTAAAGCACTTTTTAAAAAGGTCACTTATTATAAAAAGTTTTTTAGCTAATTATAGGCATATATTTTTCTAGTTTTTGTTGTGGGCGTTCATTTTTTCACGGCGGCGAGTTTTCGTGTTTCAGTGAGTCTGCAAATATAACCCTGACGGTCGTCTGCATTATAAAGAAAGCCCAAAAAGTCGCTACATGAGTAAATACTTTTAAGAAACATATTATTTTGAAGGTTTTACCAAACACATCGAACGGAATGTTCATTTATCGGCAATCGACTGAAGACACTGAAAATCGTAAAGAATTCAACCCATTTTCAAATACTATTTGAAACTCGTAATAAAAAACCCGAAATAGTTATGGAGAAATTTAACAATAGTTATATGTATATGTACAAAACTGTACGTTTACATTTGCACCTACCGATTCTATTTAAATTTATTAGTCTGTGAACACGTGAGCTTATGAAATATTATATTCCTGTGACGACTCCATCGGCGCAATCAAGCGAAAATCTGCTTGCATTGGTCAAACGAATCTAAGAAAATGTACGAACAGAAGAAAAACTACCCAATTCTTGTGAAACGGTGTTGGAATATACACTTTCGTGTTAGGCTGCTTGATGACGGCCATACTTTACGTTGCGCTAAATCTAGAGGAATATTTATGTGCCAAACTCTGAAAAAGACTATTTACAAAAAATCGGCTTTGTCTGCTTTATTCACTCGTTTTATTGCATGGAGAGGCTTCTTATACATTTACAACTTCAGTTTTACTCAACTAGGTCGATTTTTTACATTTTCGTAAACCGTACCTTTTCTAAGAAATTAGTTTTTCTTTACAATGTAATATTAATTGGTAAACCACAACAAGTCTTATTTTTCCTAACGATCGGTTCTTAATTGATGTAAAACTTTGGTGGACGCAGCGTGCGCTGATTTCGCGTAACGGGCCGTAACTCATGAACTCCATCAGATTTCATGAGTTAGGACAGCTACTGTACTTTTCAGCCAATGCATGCTGGATTTTTACGCAGCCGAATACGCAATCCGCGGATGTTATGTTTTCTCGAAACGATTCGGAATGTCGCTTTTTTGAACACAAGTTTTGAGCGATCATGATTATCCTTTTTATTCAGTGAGCTGTCGTTCGCTTTCATGTATACATGATATTATCATAAATTTCGAGTGGCTTTCACGACATCGCATACAAGGGAAAGTTCGAGGTCTTACCAGTTCGTTGTGAGAAGACAGCATTTTCAGCATGACTACTTTTTAAAGCAAGAATGGCTGCAGCCTGGTATGCCTTAAGCTGTTATAGTAGTGTGTGCAAACACAATTTGTACTCTACTATGTTTTTAAAGTCTTGTTTTCAATATTGCATAATCAGTCAACGCTTTCCGTCCTGCGAGTCGACGTACGTTGTCGATCTGTCTGCTTAATCAGTACTATTTGGCGTGCCTTGTTAACTTCTGTCAGCAGATGGAAGTTGTTACTCGCCTTTTACGTGCTCGCAATTTCCGCCCTAGCATTGTCTAGCCCTCTGTCTAGTAGAGGCACGCTCAATTCAGGTCCTTTTTGTTCGAAACCTCGAACTGCCTGCTCACTCAATTACTATTCGGTTTTTGTGCCTGGTCGGTCACTTGCGCACCCATCGCACAGAGGCTGATAAATCAATGCCAGGAGCACCAAACTACACCCACCTCAACTGGCCACGCACATTCAGTCATCACATGGGCCTATTAGCCCCCACGCACCCCCATAGGAGCCTGCGGTAGCACACCGCCGGCCATGACAGTACACCGCATTTCTCTTAATCAGCATCTACATCACACATGACCACGCCCACTATCACACACCACAAGTACCCAATTGACACTTCTAACGGACGTGGGAAGGCTGTTCCTCGACTCCTTCTCCATGTGGCTCCTCTGCTACATGTGTGCTCGGAGCGTGGGACGCCAGGGCTTGGAAGGTTGCCAACTGACGATTTAATTCGGACCTCAAACTCACCTTAATGTGTGTTTTTGTGGAATGGTCGACTGATGGACTGAGATTCAGGCTGCAATGGCTCCTTTTAAATTGTGCCTTCGATGGCATTCCCACTCCGTGGGATCTGAGCCAAGTGTGGCCACACGCCTAGGGGCGGCTCCGGCCGTGCCAACTAACTGCGTCCTCTCCCTCCTCCGATCTTCTTGACTCTTTCGTGATACCGGGTCCAGGTGGGGGTGGGGGAGAGAGTGCGGGAGATACAGCATAAGTCTACTATCACTTAAAACTAATCCACGCTCAAGTCACCGTCGCTATGTCCATCCTGGTGTGGTGCACACGGTGGGCCTCGTTGGACTCGATGGTCGAACTCTCATACCGTTTTTTTGGGCTTCTAGGTGAATGGCTTTCGCATCCACGGTCGGTCGCACAAGGATGCAGTTGGTTGTCTCCGCTGTTTGCCGGCCCACATCGAACTCGTGATTTCCCGCTCATCTGGTGGGGAAAGCGCCTTGACCGGGTCTCTCGCTGACGCTTACGCCGCACAGACAGACGGCGACCGGGATGACACTGTTGTCGTTGCCGCCAGCGAGGTGGGCTCCGTTGCTACGGGAATGTCATGCAGTCCTGCTGCTCTGCGCCGCGCCTATGCTGGCGACTTCAGCTTTGACGGCACCAGAGTTACAGAGACGGCAGATGATGATGACCTGGGAGAGCAGGATGAAACCTCTTCCGTCAGTGCTGATGGTAGGAGCTCTATCGGTAGCAATCTGCCAAACGCCCAGTCGCCCAACCTCAAGGTCAACGAGTGGATGCACCGGTCACAGCACGCTATCAACGCCGACTTCTCAAACCTCTGCAATGCAGACAATCTTCGCATTGTTAGCATTGAAATTCCTTTGTCTTTTATCTTTTTAATTTTTTTCAGTGTTTGTATGCTCCTCCTGGTGACTCGCATTTTTATGACATTACCGACAAAGGCACGGGAGACTGGAATGTTCAATTCTGGCTTATTAGCCGTCATCAGCTAGCCATATCCAATCCCACGTATTGCGGGACCCGAGGCTTGAACTCGTGACCTCTTGGTTAGAAGTCGAGCGGTCTACCAACTGCATCACGAGTTTGTTGTCTTGTTGGTTACTATCTGGAAAATTAGCAATGGTAGATGGGCGCTCACTGTCCGATTAAAGGACTGACAAAACAACGAGCTCTTGGCGCAATGAGTCAGAGCGTTGGACTGCTAAACAACAGGTTACCGGTTCGAGCCTCGGAAGCCTCAATACCTTTGGTTGGATATGGTGGCTGATGACGGCTAATGAGCCAGAAATGGCCATCCCTGTTTCCCATTGCTGGTAATTTCATTCTGCCTATATCACTAGCTGCTCTTTGGCTGCTGGCGGGGCTCTAAAGTGAGTCCCCAGGGCACAACAGGACGAATGAGTCCCGTAACTTATCAGTGAGTGCACATCTACCGTTACCACATTGATTATGATATTCAGGGTTCTTTAGGTAGTATCGAGATTGTTCGAAGTTCAAGCCTTTTGGAGACATAGTATGTACTTCCGTAAATTCTCTGCGCACTTCCAGAGAGAGAGAGCTACGCTTTTTAAAAAGTAAAATTCCAAAAATTTCAGCAAAAAAGGTCCTCCATTCACCGGGAAGTATCGTCCTTGAATGCGCCTCAAAATATCGATCAATTTGGACTTCCTTCAAAATGTTGCCAGCGTCATGCGCTGATGACCTCATTTTTGTTGTTCGAATAAACAAATAGGGTTAAAATTATATAAGAGGATTCACATGCGAATGGAGAGCAGAAAAGATGGTAGCTCAATTGCAAAAGCCCACCATCAATATGACGATCTGACTAAACAGTAACCAAAATTATTAACTGCCTTTTTGATTAGGAAGAATTACTAAGATGGAGTTCTTCATATTGATTCTTATCAAACTTATTCCCGAGATCTTTCGGAAGCTCCAATCTATGGGCTTTTAAATTCGAAAACCACACTCGGTTTATCGTCGATACACGCATACATTTTAAACCATTTTATTAAAAAATGAACAAAAATATTCCTCTCATACTAATTTTTTGAAAAAACCCGTTTTTTAAATATTATGCTCGAGGAAACTGTATCTTTCTGTTATAGTAAGTTTTTTTATTTGCAATGTCCGCTCTAATATCATCTTATCTGTCTATTTGTTAATGTTCCCTGTGAAGTAAACGTTTCAAGCTCAAAATTATTCGTGAACTAAAAACTTTTTAACACATTAACAACCCTTCTTTAGTGTTTCTCCCTAATCGTAAGCAAATTTCAGAATTTCGGCTTAACTTTTATCAGATCTCTTCCGCGGCACACATGTTTCGTTTACCGAACTTTGTATGACATGCGTAATCAGACAGCTTGACCTTGTCTCTTCATTCTTGTCTTTTTCACAGGAATTTCGTCTACATGCGAATACTTAACTAAATCAACTTTAAAATCACATGTTTGCATTTTTTGAATTTTTCCAATACCGTCTGCGCTCTGAGACTATTTGCGCTTCTGTGTTCTTGGGAGTTTTAAGTCTGATTCTCCACCACTTTCTGTCCTTCCCATCGAGCAGCCCTCCGCCAGTTCTCAAGGAAATTTGACGCCAGTGGTACCCCCAACGGGATATCTGTTCCCTTCTTCACTGCCGATAGAGTGACCGCTCTGCTCAACCTCCCCTCTATGTCACCCAGGGTGACAGACTCATCGGACAGTGTGAACCCGTCGTCGATGCGCTGGAGGCCCACGTGGAGTGCCGTGCCGCTAGTCATCATCCTGCGGCGTAAAACTGAAGGTTTCGGCTTCAGTTTTACAGAGTTTCGGGTGAGTTTACCTGCACTGTGGAGAAGGGGTGACGTGTGCACTGGTTTATCTTTTTTTCTGTTTACGAGGTTCCTCGTTTTTTTCTTTGGTTTCAGTCTCACCACTTTCTATAAATTCTCCGTCGCAAAACGACCCACTCACTCCACATAGGCCTTCTTTCTTGTTTTTGCCTTCAACGAAAGGCAATCAAAAGGCATATTTCCTTCAGCCAGGAGCGCCCACTGCTCTGCTCCCCATTGAATTCATTCTTCACCCTCCCCCCTGTACCCATCAGTTCTTCTTACACGGCTGTCACCGGTTTTTTTCCGGTGTGTTCAACTTGACTTGATGGCATGGCAGAATCATTTTTTCCAACCGTTGTCTGGTCTACGTTTCATACTGCTCTAAACTGGTACCTTTCTCTTCCGCGAGTGTGAAGGACGCTGTCTTGGCTGTAATGATCATATTTATGAAACATATATTTCTACTGTATTTCATTTAGTAGTACATTTATATTACATATATTGCCTTAATTGGTTTGCAGGAGAGGGAGGTCGCTGAGATGAAAACGGGCGTTGACGATGCGTCGCTTTGTCGTGCCGCGACCCTCGGCCGCCACTCCACCTTTACAGGTAGCATTACTGCTAGTAGCAGTGAAACCTACCACACTCGATCTGCTACGCTGCCGCTCATTCGACGCTCTTCAGACACTCGTTCTCCGCGCAGCCTGACTCTCCGTAGGCGGCGAACCGAGAAGGGCCGTGTCCTTCTCATTGACCATATCAATCCTCAGGGCTGTGTAGGCCTGGACGGCCGACTCTCAGTGGGTGACCGACTGCTTTTTGTCAACGATCGGAAACTGGCCAACTGCAGTTTGAGTGAAGCGGCCACCGTGCTGCAGCATGCGCCCACTGGCTATACTATGATCGGTGTGTCCAAGCTGAAGATGGTCTGTGTGCCTATGCCACAGATCCTTAGCGCACCACTGTTGGGATCTGCCGGTTTGACCCTGTCGCGGTCGGTTGACCCGCAGTCAATGTCGCCCTCTTTAAGTAACACCGGTCAGGTAAGCATTTCTGTCGTCCACTCTACTGTTGTTACGGGAATGTCTTCATACGAGGTGACTAAGTGGTAAAGGTCGAGTAAGCAGGGATTCTAGCCATCTGTGTAGACACTTCTCGTGGTACTATTCTGCTAATTGTACTTCTCTGTGGGTAGACTTCATTACCTAAACCGCAAAGATGTTAGAGCATAGAAGGAGTCGTGGAGATACCGACCATACCGCAGTTCTAGGCCCTTGTAATTGCTTTAAGGCGCATTGATTTGTTTATCGTGAGGAAATACAATAAAATTGATAGGGTAGAGGGGACATCACCGATACCGTTACGCAACATACGCATTCTGGTTATGCCTTGAGGCTTCACAAACAGGCGCTAGTACTGTAGGTAGTAAGACGAAGCGCCATCGGTGATGAACCCTCTGCCATAGTCGATTACCCAACTGCGGCCAAGTGAACAACGATCTCGTGGCTCAGTGGCTAGCACGTTTAACCCCTAATTTACAGAACGCGGGTTAAAGCTTCAATGGTTGTATGTCTTGGTATCATTGGCTGATGACTGTTAATACTTTGGTTTGTCGCCAATGGCTATAAAATCAAAGTTTACTATGTCAGAAATAATCTTATGGGTTTTTTTCTGATGAATGAAAGGTAATAATCAAAATCTCGTCGCAGCAAATCCCACTTTCATGTAATTACAGGTGACTTGTTAGTTACGACAGTTAGAGCGTTTAGTCCGAGACTCATGCAGCAGGTCCTAGGATTAAAAATCCAAGCCAGGTTAGTAAAAGCGAATTACTTTAAAGTCGTTATTTGTTTAATACATAGCCTGGATTCTTTTATCATAAAAATATGCGTATGCAGATTATTACCGCGCAATTTTTCTGGCCGCGTGACTGTGGTATGGTGATAAATAATATGCGTATCCTATTTTGTCAGATGTTATAATTTTTTCGCCGCATCTATCTACTACTTCACTCACTTTTTTACCCCAACTTTCCGCCCTACTTCACACTCCTTTCAACCCTACGTTGAAACGCATGCAAACTATTATTGTTTGTCCGTTGACCATGTTATCGTTCATGCATGTGTGCTTGTTGGCTGCGTATTACGCATATAGAGTACCAGTGGGACCTTTCTGTCACCCTGTCTCGTTTCGGAGAAGGTCTCCTGTACGACAACTAATAGTCCCAGCCTCACGGCTTTGTGTACTTCAAGCTGCAGCAGTTGTAGCAGTGACAGCCACAGTAGTACGTGTTGTAGTACAAACAGCACAAATGCTGTGGAAGATATTGTTCACAGCTTTGTCAAGATCACCTCCAGCGATTCTCCTCCCTCCGCCGGCGTGTTAGTGCCTGTTGTCGACACTTTTCCCATTGGAACTTGTGTCAGTGCTGCCGCCGCCGCAGTTACTGTTTCTGAATCTCTTCAGCCATCCCCGGTTTTTGAACGATCTCGTTTTGCCCGTTTTGACGCTATTTATCCTGATCGGTCCTTAACCGTGCATTATTTTTGGAGTCGTAGTTTCTCCTTTAACCAGGCATCTGATTTGGAATCGCGGGCTTTTGCCCTAGATCGAGCCCTTTGTCGGTACCGGAACTGGGATGGTGACATCCATCGATATCCTCTGTGGGCTCTTAATGATTGTACCAACGGTTACTCCGCCAGTTCACCGGCTGTGTTCTCGCCTGTATTGGATAACTTCACCGGCGTGGTTCTGAAATTTGTTGAAGAGTGTATTGACGAGGCTGTGATGAGACTGAATCCACCGGCTTCGTCGTCCTCGATGACCTCTTCTGTTAGTGAATTCGCCTGGACAAACTCTCCCACCTCTTCCTGCTGTTCTTTCGCCTCTTCAGCACCTCACACGCCACAATTTGCCTCTGAACTCGTTGAGCAAACAATCCAGAAAGTCCTAGCATTTGAGCTGCAGGTGCAGTCTTTGGTGGAAGAAGTAATGATTGAGGCCCTTGCAAAAGATCCTTCTCTGCGAGTGTCCCCCTGTGGATCTGATATCATGTTTGCATTCACCGATTCCCGAAGCTGTGACTATGACCCCGGCATACACTCTCACTGATGCTCCCGATACCAGCTACTCGACGGGGATTGGCTGTTTTGTTGCACCTTCCATCGCAGAGGAGGCGCAACAGTTGCCTCGTCTTGCAATGCCCCGTAGTTTCACCGTTTCCGTATCGCTCGGCAGTCTCACCTCGACTTCCTCACAGCAGTCATTGTGTTCACAGTCCTCAGAGGACTGGCTTGCGAATTTGGATTATTTACGTGACACTGATGATGATTCAGCGGCTCTGCGATCCTGGTCACAGGTAGACCCACCAAGGGTGGTGAAAGCCCCCACGCTCGTCTTGTTGCATCACGTATTCATGTTCTGCCTCTGCCTTCACTGTAATGGCTCTTGTTCTTTGGTTTTTCCGTCTTAATTGGAGGTGCATGTTATCATATATGGCAGCGTTATTTCGTTGACTTCTGCGCTCTTGCTCTGTAGTCAGTTGATAGCATGGGACTCTCACTTATCGCTCATCATCCTGCCTGTTGTCTCCTGAGTTAACTCCTTTATATACCTGCACTCTCATTGTTCTGTTCCCTGTTCTTTTTCCGTGTTTTTTTTTTACCTTATGCAGGATGAGTTCGTCAAGGAGTACAAAAATGACCATGTAAGTTTGGCATTTTTAATTATGGGGTTTATTTGGAGACGTGCACAATGCCCGTTCACAATCTAATTGGTTAAATGTGTCGCCGGATGACGTGTGGCTCTTTTCATTCTGACCGATGTTAGTGTTCGTTTCTGCACTACTTAACTTAATTCAGGAATACGTTTGTTGCGTTGTCTTTTGTTGCCAAACGAGTATTGTCACATAGCAGTAGGTTTTAACAGACCGTTGCATGCTTACTGTGTGCAATTCTATAACCAGTCTTCTTTCCACCGTTATTTATGTATCAGTGTTTTTATTTGGCTACGTTACGATAACCAATTGGCAGTTCAAAGGCGTTCGCCTTTTTTCCCCTTCGTAAAAAACCGATCTGAACTGGTTGCCTCTTTCTGCCGACCTTTTAGCCCCTGGACTATTACTCGCACTTTGTTGTGTCCCCAGACAGTGAATATCTTCACGCTCCCAATATAACTGCACCACCAATGCCCGAGGAGGAAGAGCTAATCGTTCGTATTAAGGCTAACTCATTTCCTCTTGGTGAGTTTTCTTTTTCGCTATCGCTAATCAATCCCCAACACCCGTGCTGAGGACTCTCCTTATTTAAGCCTTAAAATCTTCTCCTGTGTTTAAACATAGTGCTGTTTTGGGGTAAGGCTTTGGTCGTCTTGGGATCACTGATCGCGAACCATTGCTTCCTTATCGTTTAACAGTAGGGTTAAGTCCTGTCTCGTTTTGGACAGCAGTTGCGTAAGACGACTTGATATATAAATCGGTTCCAATAGCTGTGAATTTGAGGTTCACCGCAGAAGAGTTTTGGGGTTTTTTTCAGGCGGCCATTGGACCAACATTCTAAATATAAATATGGGGTTTCGGCATATTTGAATGGTTCGTTTTATCCACTTGTGAAAACCTTGGCGGCCTCGACAGACAGGAGAAGGCCTGAGTACACCCAGCAATCTAGCCACCTGAGTTACGAGACCCCCATCGGAGCCGTCAGTTTAATAACACTTGGGTCAGGTTACCTACTTAGATTATGGCAATTCTCCGATGGGTCAAAATAAATCGCGACGGTGTAGTTATGTCAGCGATCCCTAATCTTTCCAGTTCAGTTCAGTTTATTAAGGGAAATATAGGCAAATGCCTTTGAATTCCCTCTTGGTTACAGTATGGCTAAAAGGGCTCTGGTACATCATGAAAATGTAAAAAGTTGGTTTACATAATAGCGTGCGGAAAATAAGCAATTGTTGACTAATCGAAGAGAGTAAACATTAATGTGTACTCACATATTACGAGTAGCATGAGTACATGCTATTGTTACTGACACGATTCTCGTGAGTGAGGCATATGCGACGAGTTTCAGATAATACAAATGCTATAAAAATGGTACTGGAACTATTGAAAGTAGTATTGTAATAATACTATCCTTTTGTGGGTGACTGATTCGCAACATCGGTGTTTACCGTCGCCTGAATGATATAAACGCCTTCTAATAAGAATCCAACGTTTTTCCTTCACAACACTACTCACCACCTTTGAAAATCTCCAGCACCTCGTAGTTGAGTTACCAAGCAGGCCTGGGTTTCCTTTGGTTACCGACGCTCCAGGGTATAACATTTTTGACTATTCAAAACTGACTGTCATATCGGTAACACGTAGGTATCAAGTTGGAAGCCTCGGCTGCCGGCGGTATCGATGGATGTCGAGTGGTGCAAGTTCTACGTGGAGGAGCTGTGGAACACTCAGCTAGCCTCGTGCCCGGTGATTACATCACAAGGATCAATAGTGATTCACTGCGGCAGGTGACGAACGTTGAAGCATTCCGTATCTTGCGGCGTGCCTCTGTTGACTGCCCCACCGTTGAGTAAGCTCAGATTTTCATTTTTTTACTCAAAATTAGCTGTTTGATTAAAAAAAAAACAGGGACTGTGAAATGCATAACTTCGGGTACACCCTCTTCAACTGGGTTTCTTTAAATGTTCACTCCCCCACCCAGAATCGCATACTTCCCGTCATCCAAGGTGACTGAGCATCGGGCCAACTACGTCACGGCTACTGATCTACTGACCAACGGTAAAGAGACAGCCGTCTCCCTGGCAAATTGCTCTACCTCTGTTGGTTCTCTCATAGGAAGTCTGTAAGTCTCGCTTTCTCTACACTTTGTTTATAGTAGTGTTAAAAAAAGCTGACCGAAATTTGAGTATGCTCTCAGGACCCTTCACGAAAATGTTTCTGACTGGTATGGAACACCCCCTAGGCCAATTGAGGAAAGTGCATGTTAAAAGCCCACCCAGGAGGACTTACTCAACCCTAAAACAAAACCGTAATTTACCGCATACGAGCATCTTCCCTACCGTTGCGAGTGTAGACTTCCAACATGGTGATTTGTGCGTGGGCTTGCATCTAGTCAGGCACACTTTCCCAGCACTCACCTACCGCTCACCACGTGCCTACCGCAAAACAAAGTTGAACTATCGGAGTTAAACGATCGGAGTTGTCGTGACTGGCCCTTAAATGAACACTTGGTAGGTTTCCTTGAGAGGGACCCAGTTAGGGAAGGATTCTATGGAGTTAAGAAGGAAACATTATGCCTTGGCTCTCAGTCCCGAATAGAAGAGAAATATCCTATCAGTTGGCGAAATCTTCAGCAGGCACTTTTAGTGCATTTCATTGTGCTCTCATACCCCTGACGTTTATTCTATTGAGTGGAACGATAGTTCTGTGTCCGCATTTACCCGGACCACCGCCTAACAAATGCGCCACGCGAACAGAGCACTCATTTAACTGTCGTTTTCGTTGACGTCGGCCGTGTGCCCCACTGCCTGGTGGGCGCAGGACCGATGGCTTGATCGTGTAGTATTTTACGATGACTGTGCACTTTCGCAGCATCTAACGCACTCTCTCTCTCTCTCTCTCTCTCTCTCCTCTCTCTCTCTCTCTCTCTCTCTCTCTCTCTCTCTCTCTCTCTCTCTGCCCCTCACCCATCTGGACCTAATGTCAAGATGGATTCCAGAAGAACGCAGGCTAGATCGGGTGTAGATCGTTTGTGTGGCGTGAGCCCGCCCCCCCACTCCCCCCTCCCGTTCATGTTTATGGGGAAAACATCCTCGATAACGCCTGCCGTGAGATGATCTGGTCCCCGTGTTGGTACAGCGCATCTACTGCGCGGCCCATTTTAGAAGCACACGCGCACATAGCAAACCGCATAGAACCCATCAGGGTCTTGCTCACCGACAGCTGATTTCGTCCGTGTACCTCCAGTAGAAGAAAACCGATAAAATGCCTCCTGATGCTATATGTATTGCGGCAAAAGTGTTTCCATTTTGTATATTATTAGTCCTTATATCCAGAAATACTGCACCTTTTCTGGGAGATTTTGTCTTTCGAAGCAGAGCACTATTTCGGGTAAGTAGTTCTGGTTTCAAACCCTTCACCGTTTTCGGCAGACATAAGGACCGCCCACATTTTCAGTTGATCTACGGTTTCCGGACTGGGTGTGTATTTTGAAAATCAAATGTGTGCCGAGAAAGCCGTCTAGGAGGATGCATAATTCACCCTCTTGAAGTCTTAAGCTTACGCATATCAGACTGCTTGCAGGAAATTCTTCGTCATTATGAGCTTTGTCAGCCTTAGCACCTCCAAATACGGCATCAAGCCGTCTGATCCGAAATTTTTCGGAATCAGATTAGTATTAATCTTTGGGTCTAGGTGAATGAGAGGTAGGGATGCCTTGAGTGGCCACCTAAACAGTATGAGAGCATAGAAATCGCACCACCCGTTTAAAGTAGGTGGCCTTACAGTAAAATTCAGGAAGGGTAAATATACCCGTGTCTTAACGCAAACACTTACTCTAACTTAAAAATAAACTGTCTCCTTCATCGTAACTTCAAATCTAATAACCTTAACCCTTAGCCTAATCATGACCCTAACTCTCATACTTAACCCTAATACTTGCCTTATTTGTCAACATAATTTCCTTGGAAATAGCGCGAAACAGCATATACTGTAAACAGTTCCTTACCCCGTGTCCTGCTTAGGGGGCCATAGAAGGCATCCTTACCGAATGAGATATTTATCAGGCCTTGCCCTTGTCGGTCTGCTATTGCGCACCCCTCCACGAAACCCTTAGTTGTCTAAAATATGGTCATTCCGACCAGCCGCAAGATTGTCGTTGCAGTGCCAATTCGGCGTAGTTTTTATGCGGCTTTTTGATCAAACTTTGGTCGTAAATGGTTGCTGTATTCCACCGAGGTCTGAATGCCTTTCATCACTGTTTACTCGTGAACCAAGCCCAGGTCAGTTTTTTTAGGTTTTTGTTTGGAGATTTCTATGGCATAGGCCATCTATTTCGGTGCGTGGATAGTTTTTAAACCACCGTCATTTTTATATAACTCAGTTAAATTACCGCAAACGTTTGTGATGCGGTCGGTTAACGCTTCCCTGACTTTTTGTTGCTTCTCCTAGGCAAGATGAAGTTGTTTCAATGAACACTGCGGACCTTCTCCTGACCACTGAACCCCTCCAAATTCCAGCAGATGTGCTGGATGCTGGACCCTGGCAACAGACTCGTGAAATCAAGTTGCTCAAACTTCCCAGCGAGTCAGGTTGGGGCCTTAAACTTACCGGTATGTCCGAAAGTAATCCCTTGCTCGTCCTTCTTTTCGTGGTTTTCGATAGGTCGACTTCCAACGCACAACGGATCACATTTTCTTTTATGCCCCCACCCTACAGGACACGGCAATAGGTTGCGCCTCTCACCCTAACTCTGACCTTAATTTCCCTGAAAATTAACACAAAACCACTTGAATTACGGGTGATTCCTGTGCCCTTGAACTGTAATATAAAGCTCACAGGTAGGATTTGCTTCAGCCTATACGAAAATCAGTAAAAATCCCTAAGACCAAAGTACAGCTCTTGATCTACTATAATATTTGAAAAATGTGCGCATGTTTATAAAACGGCTGAGCGACTGTGAAATAAAAAGCCAACACAGCCACGCAGCACTTACCTTAAAAACTTGCTCCATGTTCCTTTGCAAAGTCTATCAAATGATATCTTCCACCTTAATGCCTACCGAAGATATTCTTTTACATTTCATCCTTTATTAGGCGATCTTTTAGCAATCCGTAAAGTGCAGCGTCAATTTTTCACTTATATATGCTCTTTGATTTTTTGTGCGGTTAGCCTTTGATATATTACCAAATCCTGTATTGTTATCACTTTTTTTGCCTGCTTCTTCTGATATTTGCGCCACAAGGCCCTGAACTCTGGGACTCGTCCTCTCCTCTGCAGTCTTTACCACTACCTTCTGGCATAAGCCGGCCCTGTTTTGTCTCCGAGGTCATCTCTAAATCCGCTGCAGACCGCTGTGGCTTAATTGAGCCTGGGGACATTATCGTGGGGGTAAAGCATTTATCCTTTCTTTTCTCCTTTCACCTCTTCTGGATCCACCGCCCCCTACATGTGCCTTTTTGTTCCTCTAATGCTTCATCTACTGAAAATCAGTGAGTAATTATTTTAATTTAGGTAAACGGACTCGATGCGTCGTGTGCGGGTTGCCGGGGCGTCGCAGAGTGGATCTACTCCGCGAACTTGGTGACCGCCACAACTGCCGCTGCCATCTCCTCCTCCTCATCATCATCCGCATTTTCTCCTTCTGATGGTGAAATCTTGTCTTCTGCTACTTCAACTGCAAACGCTGTTGGTGTTGCTAACGAAGCGGCTATACTCTACCTCCTTACCCTACCCCTCAGCTCGCTTCCCACGGAGACATTAAACCGTCTCACTGCGCCACTCCTCCTAAACGACCTCACGCCTCAATCAGCTGATCATAAACCTGACGCCAAATCCATTCCATCTCTCGTGCTTCCCTCATGTGTGCTCAGTCCGACTGTCTCTCTCGACCATCATGTAAGCACGTTTTTCTATCTCCCTCGATGTGCTGGTTAATTACAACTTCTATTTTTGAATTTTTTAATGCGTATGTGTATAATTACTCGGCTGCAGGACAACCATGATGAGGCTGGCGAACCGGTATCGGTGGGTTTTACTGAGTCAAGCAACTGCGTCATTCCATCTGCTCTCCTCTCCTCAGACGAGTCCAGTTTCATGGAGGAGCCGTCCTCTGTGGTAGGTTTTCCCTATCTCCTAAATTTTCTTTTGGATGCCTGTATCTGAAAAGGCTAGCTGTTCGTCTCTTCGTGACTTCTGACGAGCTCTTTCTCACTGCATTCGAAGCAGACGGTCACGGTTTTCTCTTAAAGTAGGCATTCGTTATAGTTGACGCTAATCCAAAGTGTGCATTCCGTCGTATTTTTTCGGTGTCCAAACAACCTTTGTCAGAGTGTGAGGAAACGCTTGATCTGTGACTGGCATCCTGAAGTAGCGATGCCTTCCATCGAATAATGCCTCATTTAGAACCTTAACTTTGTCACTGTAATATATGAGAATCGTTGCGTGACGCAGCACCGTGGGGTTCGGCTCCTCAGTGGGTCCCCCAGCGTTCTCTATGCGGTTTCTGGTATATGGACTCCAGAGAATAAAGGAAATAATTTCTGAAATTATTAAGTGCAAAACCAGAGCTAGTACCATATATATATAAGCGAATATGCGCGTTCCACGGGTTTACTTAGGCTGTCTTGTTTGCGCTGAGGAAGGGCCGGGTTGGGGCCGTAGATCCTCAGTCATTATACTGCTTTATGAGGATGGCGTTGGTGATCATCCTTTGCCTTTACACCGGGCCCCTGGTGGACGGGTGGGATGGGTTATGGGCTTCTGAGTCTGGTCGGTGGCCAGTGTTCGCACGTTGGCAGAAGTCGTCGCCCCAGTCTGCCATTTATGGTTGCGATCGCACCTCCGTTTGTTTGCGCGTCCGCCATGGACTCACCGATGTTTGGATGCACGTTCGGCCTATGTGTTCGTTGGCTCTTTTGTTCGTTGATCTGTGTCTGGAGGGCTTGATAGGCCATAGAAAGCGTCACACATCGATTGATTGAGGTTGGTCCTGTTAACCAGGCCTCGATTGTTTCCCTTGCCACGTGTTCACTTCCTTGACCCAGAATTTCGGTATTTTGGAAAGCAAACGTGTATATCCTCTATATTTGAATGTCAATGTCTGTCGGCATTGTCGGAACTGTTAATAGAGTTAAAATGTTGTTGTTTGTGTACCTAAATACCTCTTTTTTGAGACGTGCATGATTCAGTCAAGTGTTGGTAACAACCTATGGAAATATAGATTGATCAGTTTTACCAATCGTGTAAACAAGTAAAGGGTTTTCGTAGCCCCAATTAGCATGCTCACTTAGTTTACTTACACTGCCCCATTGCGTTGGGGTTAAGGTTACGATTATTTTTACTTACCTTACCATATTACTATAGTCCTTGTTTCGTTTTTTTATAGTAGAGCTTAATACGGTTCACTTGCCCCACAAGCCTATATCCGAATCATTTGATCATCGCCGTCGGTTACCCGCCGTTGACTCCCATGTAAAGTTCTTGTGGAACTGCAGTCTTACCCTAGTAGGTTCTTGCCAAGCGAAAATTACGCAATATCCGAGAATTAGCCCCCAGACAGCGAAAGCTAGCGATAAGTACACTATAATAAAACCTGAAAAAATCATGACTTCCTCTGAACTGCCTTGAAGCATGCGATGCATTTACACGGCATGGTGTGCATGTATTCTTTAAATAATGTCCTCTTTTTATCAGCGAAATCAACATGGACCTTTAAATTAATCCGAAGAAGTAGCCGGTCATACCGACCGTGCGTAATTATCGGCTTACAATTGTTCTCCCCGTTGTCACTTGACAAACTAACCGCTCAATGGAAGGGCCGATTTATATTATGTCTCGAATGGGTGTCTGAGCTCACTGTATTAAATTTGACTATAGCTTCGTCCAGACCGCCCAATTCTGATTCTATTTTCATCCCTTAAGTATGTGTTTTCAGTCTCGTGACGCTTGTGAAAAGACAAGTGTGCCCATTTTTACTTTTCTGTGTCATTTTCCTTTTTCTTTAACTTCAAATGCTCACGTCAAGACTGTATCAATTTTTAGTTTTTGGGTTAGGAAACGTCCTTATTAGTCCTGAGCTATATGCGTTATTTTGCCTTTTAGCTACGTAGCATGATTTCTGAGTGGGTTTTGTGATTGGTTTATTTTTTTCCTTTTGCAGATTTTGGGACATTCATCTGCTGAGCATTGCTTATCCCCTTTTCGTAGTCTTTCCTTATTCTTGTACTTCAATGTACGAATTTTCCCTGTGGAGCATTTCTCTACGCCTCCTTGATTTCCTCTTTATCTGTATGACTCCTTAATCAAAAGGCTTCTTCTATCGCTTCGTCTTCGTATCCGCTGACTACTGCCTAGGTTTGGCTGACACTAACATTTTCTTAAGTCATGCTCTATGCAATCCGAGCGTTATTTCGCAATTATATTTTCTAGACCACTCTGGACGCTCAGCAGGATCTTTCAGTACCACAGCCACTAGCTTTTACCGGTTTATCGATCTCTGCCCCTCAGGCTGCCAGTCAGCCTACTTCTGAGACCGAACGCGAATCATCTCCAGCCACGGAGAGACCGCCGCCACCATCGCCCCCTCCGGCTTCCCGCAGTTCTCTGCTTGCCCCTCCAACAACATCCTCCGGAATTCTGTCCTCTTCCTACACTGACGGGGGCAGTGATTCGGACGTGCTGCCCGCTGTTCAATCGCTGGAGTCACAATCTGCCTGGCGCAATATTGGATCCCAGCTCTCGGATTCTTCGGGTAGTTAACCGATTTTCTGCGAACTTCCTTAATTAAACTGTGAATATCTACCTACTGATGTTATTTGAGTAACCATTTTGTGATATTTTAGACTTCCGGTCCATAGCTGGGGGCTTTGGTTAGCTTGCGGACGCTTTATCCGTACTGCAACAATTAACGGATGCGAAGTTTTTTCCGTACTGGCGTTACACTGCGTCTTTGATCATCCTTTTGTGGTTTATTAACATGAAGTTCAGTGTTGTTTGATCATTTTATTTCCTTTCCTTAATTGTTCGCCGTTCTTGACACCCTTTTTTGTTTTCCAGCCACTTTGACGGAGAGAAGTATCGGCGACCGTCGCTGCCGGACGATAAAATCCTCATCGTTTCCCTGGTCATCAGGCCGACTTCTCCCGCCCTGCCACGCAGTCAATCTTCTCGGGTTGACTGCGAGACCCTAGGCATCCGGCTCGTCGGTCACAAAGATGTGAACAATCGGGGTATTTTTATTTGTGGCATCAGGGAGGCCTCTCTTGCCTCCGCTACAGGTGCCCTCCTCATTTCGGACGAAATTGTTCAGGTACAATAAGCCTGCATTACTGTGCCACGAGGTGGGCCCTTTCAGTTTTAAGTAGTATTTTTGTTGCAGTATTTTACGCACGGTATATCACATATTTTCATTCGTCTCTCATCGCACAGATTAACAACATTGCGTGTTGGGCTTGACGCACCTGTCCGCTCAACTGCTCATCTCGAAAGAGGCGGAGTCCGTCCGCCGCCTCTTCAGTGTCGGTGACGACAACAGCAGCCAGGCGAACACTCTGTTTATTGTTGTCCGCAGGAATCCCACTTACAATTACTCCGTGATGGCCAAACCCTCAAACCTCGCCAGTCACTTCCCGTCTGGCTCGCCCGGCGTGGAAAGTGAGATAAAAGAGGTACTAACCCACCCCTCACCCACCCTTTGGATGCCAGTTTCATTTCGGTGTAGTGTTGCTTCATTGACACGAACAATGCTCTTTTAGTCCACATCCTCGGTCTTTCATTCTTCGTCTCTCCGTTCAACGTACGAAGTCAGTCGACCTCCTCCAACCAAGAAATCTGTGAATGTCGAATTCGTGGATGTCGTGATCGAGCGGGTATGTCGTACTGGGCCTGCCGTCAAAATGGCACTTTTCTGCCCTTACCTTTCGCTGCCGCACAGCTTATGTCTTTCTCCTTTTCCCAATGCTTCAGAATCAATCTGGATTTGGACTCTGTCTGGTAAATATGAACAGTGCTCACGAGTATGGCGTCTTTGTGCAGTCCGTCGATCCAAAAAGTCCTGCAGGCCAGGTCAGCGCTTCGTTTTTTCCTGTCCCTGTATCTCTTTCCTCCCTCCCTCTCCCGAAATTTATGGCTTTGAGTATCTGTACTCTGGGTGGAATCAGGTCCAGATATGAGATCATCTCTGTCTCCCACACCCACCTCCGTTTGTCTTGCCATTGGAACCTGATGGCTGAGTGAGGAGGGTGTGCAACAGGTGCGCGAAAGTCGCCGGTTCTGCACCCACTCTGGTAGCCACACATGGGGTCTCGTTGTTTGAGGTGGTTATCAAGTGGTGTCTGTGAGTGTCCAAGTTTTAGGTGGAATCTTGTTCATATAACGAGTTTGTGCTAGACGATGCGACTTTGAAACTGGTAGCAGTGTAACTGAACCTGGGATCTCCTGCGTTTACCTCCCTACCTATTGTTTTGTGGGAGTCTAATCTGTTCTGGGTGGTCTGTTTGTTTTAGCCAAAACAACAAATCCTAGTTGCGCATGCCAGTATAATTTTGCTGGTGCTGTCTACCTGGTCCTCAGTGCTCTCAGAAAACTTCGCGTCTAGGCAACATAAGAACAATTTAGTGCATCTGGCCAGACGAACCATATTCACCCTCCGGCTATAAAAATAGCGAGATGGTGCACGGAAGTCTCTCTTGCCATCAAGTGCGACCTTGTGAAGCAGCCGAACTATGATCTCAGCAAGGCTGCCCTTCAAGAAGAATCTTTTCAAACTTGAGTACTTATTCTCGTAGGATGGAAAGACATGGCAATGTGAAGGCGATGTTTTACAATGACCTACATCCCCTCATTTTATTGCTGCTGGCAGCTTACATCATTCTACAACAGACTGGCAATGCATCACCGAGAAATCTTAGGTCACTTATTCTTAAGGTTTGTCCTTCGATCGTCTAGACAATAACTCCTCGATTCGTCCTAGTTTTGCCAGCCCTGCGCCACCATGTCCAACCGAAGTCCCGATCTTAGCGGAAGTCAGAAACCAGGGTGCACGCCAATGCGAGATTTGCTGCTTTCCCAGTTGGCTGGGCAAGCAGGTGCTTTCGCTTTGTGTTACTTGTGTAGCCCTCTCTGTCAGCGATTGATCTTCCGCCCTCTTTGGCGCTACCTTTTGGGCTGGATGTGAAGAGTAGTCGCGCTTCTTCGGCTGAACCTTAAGCGAGCTTTCTACCTACAAAAGACTTAGCCTGCCTTGTCGCTTTGCCTTCATAATAACACAGGAAGCAGTTCAGAAAAAGAAGAAAGAAGAAGAAGAAGAAGAAGAAAAAAAGAAGAAGAAGAAGAAGAAGAAGATGATGAAGAAGAAGAAGAAGAAGAAGAAGAAGAAGAATAAGAAGTAGAAGAAGGAAGAAGAAGAAGAAGAAGAAGAAGAAGAAGAAGAAGAATAAGTAGAAGAAGGAAGAAGAAGAAGAAGAAGAAGAAGAAGAAGAAGAAGAAGAAGAAGAAGAAGAAGAAGAAGAAGAAGAAGAAGAAGAAGAAGAAGAAGAAGAAAGAAAGAAGAAGAAGAAGAAGAAGAAGAAGAAGAAGAAGAAGAAGAAGAAGAAGAAAAAGAAGAAGAAGAAGAAGCGTTTGATCACTGGAACATGGTGTTTATTGACTTGACGTTTCGGATTCTCTCTCAAACCCATCATCAGATACAAGTACAGAAAAGGGTACTTGGGGCACAATTTGTTCAGTATTTATAGGACGTGGCTGCCAGGCAACCACAGGCCTACAATCGTTGGCAGTCCTCGTGTTCATCGTTGGCGCGTAGTTGATGCGATGATTGCTTTTCGGTCGGTACCCAAATCGTTACTAACCAAGATTTCATCACCGTTATCGATTCCTGGCGTGACATTTTCTCAGTAATTTGGCTCTCTGACACCGGCACTGCTGGTCATTCGCATCCGCCCCGCGTGGCTAGTATTTTTGCCCAGGCACAATCGCAGCGCAGAATATTGAGCCGCGAGGTCATTACGCTTATTAGTCGACTGCGGGCCAGAGAACCAGGACTCAAGCAGCTCACGACTCACGCGTTTGTCAGCCCTTGTGAGGATTTCGGTCTCATCAATATTGAAGGTGTGGCTGGGACCGGTCGCGTGAGCTGCGATTTAGTGTCCTTCTTCCTCACTGCTGCTGCGCGCTTCACCACGGATTCCGCATTCCGATGCAGACCAGAAGATGAAATGAGGACGGACTTGATGTTGGGTAATCGACAGTTAATGTGTGCGCAAATGGACTCTCCTCCCCCTCCCCCATTTTGACTGGACCTGATACCTCAGATATGTTTTATGAACCACGTTCTCGTCTTCGCTGGCATCTCCTTGTCTTTGATCCGCATCTTTCCTCCAAATCACCCAACACTTCACAAATTCGATCATGCGAGAAATGCCGACCTCGTGTGATGCATTCTTTGGCTCATCCTGTCACTAAACCACCCTCCCCGCCCCCCACGCCTTTTACGCATTACATTTGGCTGCTTGCCGTTACAGCAGAAACCTTACGCCTTCTTGTGCTGTATGTGATATTGCCAACTGACAGAAAGATCTTCTCCATTTCAGGCGGGCAAGATTGCCAACTGGGATCGCATTATTGCAGTCAACGGCCAGCTTATCGATGACTACGACACCGCCCTGCAATTGCTTACTCGATGCCCCAATCGCGTGAGTCTTCGCGTGTCCCGCATCAAGCCAGCCCATCTCCTTCAGCCAATAGTTGAGGGCCGCTCCACCTCTCCCCTACCCAAGAGTTTTTCTCCGCTCAATGCACCTCCGACACCTGTTGTGCCTGGTGTGGAGACCACCATCGAGCTGCTGAAGGGCAACGGAGACCTAGGCTTCTCTATCGTCGGTGGCATTGACACCGTCCATGTACTTTTTCCTGTCTTTTGCTCTCATGCTTCTACCTCCCTCTGCTTGGTCAGCAGTTTTTTTTAATAATATGACACTGTCTTGTAGGGGAGTGTGTTCGTACACGAAGTCTACGACGGCGGCCTTGTTGCTCGTGATGGCCGCCTCAAACCCGGCGACCGGCTGTTGGCTGTGAACAATACTGACCTCCGTAACGCAACGCATGCGACTGCCCGAAATGTGCGTTTTCCCAGCGCCGTTTTGTGTTATCCTTTAGTGCGCTTATTGTTATCGTCACTAAACTCACTGTTGACTCCTCTTTCTCCTCCCCGCCACCATTCGCGTAAAGGCTATTCGTTCAACCGGTGATGTCGCTGTGTTGACTGTTCTCCGCGATTCAGGCGCGGCGTCTTCGGATCGCGGTGGCCTGCAGACTTACACTGTACGGCTGGAAAAGGCCCCTGACCAAAACTACGGTCTGGTTCTCGTTGACACTACGCCCTACCAGGGCACGACAGTAGGAGACATTGTAAGTCATTGGTGCTTTGTGTGGGTGTGTGTATGTCAGTCGGTCTGTGTCTTGTCGGTCACTTGTGAATCCATCGCACAAGGACTGGCAAACTAGTGCCTGGAGCACTAACACACAGCAGAAACCGCCGCCTCCAATGCTCTCACTGCCCCTGCACATTCACTCATCGCATGGTCCTGCTCTGTCACATTCGCTTCCCCGAAAGCGGAATCCACCGCGATGGCAACACATCTAACACCTACACACACATCAACACTTCTCATAGTCCTCCCATGAGCGCAACTAGCAGAGCCCCCTCCCCCAGACTCAGAACCTCCCGACCTATCCTGTCCTCGTCGTCACCGCACATGCATATCACGCATCAGCCTGGTCGGTCACTTGCGAATCCATCGCACAGAGACCGGTGAACCAGTGCCAAGAGCACCAACATACACCTGTCGCACCCGACTCAACTATCCGCACTGCCCAGGTGCATTCCCACACCGTGGGATTCGAACCAGGTGTGGTGGCACGCCCAGGGGTAACTCCGACCGCGCCAACCACCTGCGTCCTCTCCCTCCTTCGGTCTTCTTGACTCTCTTATGATACCGGGTCCCGGTGGGGGTGGAGAGAGTGCGGTAGGTGCTGCGCAAGTCTACCTCTTTAAACTAAATCACGCGCAAGTCAACGTCCCTGCACCACCCTTGCGTGGAGCATATGGTGGATATCGTCGAAATCGACTGTCAAACTATCGTGTCGTGTGTGTTTACTCTTGAACGTTCTACGATTTCTTTCCCTGACTTTCCTTTTTCAGCTCCGTGGCAGTTCAGCACTGCGCGCTTCTTTGATCCAACCTGGCGACGTCATTCTGGAGGTAAACGATCGTGACGTGCAGTATTTCCACTCCGAGGAAGTCGTCACCATTCTTAAGGTAGGCTGTGCGTCTTTCCCCTCTTTACGCTCACTGTCTGGGGATGCAAGCATTCTTTTTGGTTGCCTCGATTGAATCCCAAAATCAGGACTCACAAATATACGGGAGTGTCCAAGGTCAGGCTTAATTCGGACTAATTAGCTGTGAGTCCTCCAACTGGTTGTGCAGATCTGCATTCCTCTCGGCAGCTGGTACGACATCAACACGTGCATGGAAGGTCGTTAGGTCGATAGAGTAACGTGCGAAGGCGTCTTTCGGGCGACATGCGAACCAGTCGGTTAGGACTGATACTCCTAACAGAACTCAGTACATTTCTGACATTCCCTTCAGCTGTCTTTACGTGCATCATGATTCTGGGTGATCCGAAGTAGACGGTGCGTGCTGCTAACGAAGACCAGTGTGAGTGTAAGGAGTAATTTGGCGTTTATTTGTCGTTGTTGACCCGTCAGTCACTCAACTGCCGTTCACTGTGAAGGCCTGGGATGTGAATCCTGTCTTACACTCTTACTGCCCTGTGGGCGCATTTTCACCAACATTTTCTCCCCTATTCTGTTTTCCTTTGTACGTCGTTTTGCCCTTGGGAACATACAACTTGAGTGCCGTGATCATATAACTCCTAGTGCGACGTGGGTGCCACTTCGATGTCATCAAAAGCCGTTAAGCAGCATTCTACTTATGTATGTTAGACTGGCTGTTTTTATTTTCTGATTTTTTTGCTTTATTTTAGCAATTTCCAACTAGTGTTGTGCTCAAGCTTGGTCGCCCAAAACTGGCCCAAACTCGACCAGGTGTGTCCCAATTTCCTTGCTCTTTAAATAACCTTCAAAGTAAGACTCATCATCTCGAAATATCTTTACCATGTACTATTCTTTTTTGTGATTCTCCGTTCGTGAGAAAACTAAGCTTTATGAATTCCTCTATCTACTGCCTTTACGACAGGACGGTCTTCAACTTCTGGCTCCCCTCCCTAAGTCCGCCCCTCCCCCCCCCCCCACCGGACCCCACTGTGCATGAGATGCGCTTTCTATTTGTTTAGATTGACTCCACCGTATTTTTTTGTCATTATAGCCTCCAGTTGACTGCTCTGATCTTCCTTCACTCACTCCCTCGTCCCCCACCCCCTACAACCCATCATGTGCGCTTCTGTCAGCCTCTCTCCCCTCCCTTCTGAATTAGGTTCATCTACTCCCTCCGCCTCTGTCCCAGACTAACCGCTTCCCTCTCCCCCTTGCTCCGCGTTGTCGGAGCATCCCTTCCTGGTAAGCACTGCACGCGAAAATCGGCGTTAGTACAGCCTCTCTCTCTCTGTGTGTGTGTGACCCTTCCTCTGACCTAGCTGCCTTAGTTTTCTTACTTTTCACCCTCCTCCTCCGCCCTCTTCTACCCCCTCTCCTCCTTATCCCGGCGTAAATATCTTTATACCATGCATGGACGTGTACGTTGATGTTGTCTATCGTGCGCCTCTACCGCGTGCCTCTTGTTTCTACACGCCAGTGGGTAGCTATGGGCACAGGCGTGCACACACACACACCGTCTTTGCTCGACTACCTCATTTCGTGCGTTGATTTGACTTCTCGTGGTTTTGCTTTTGTCCTCTGCCAGATGCCAGACTGCGTCTCTTCACTGTCCTCCTCACGCGCACACCGACAAGGACTTCGGCGCCGAATTTGGGGGAAACCCTTGCACCCAATGTGCCCAACGCTTTTGGCATGATTCTGCGTGAGGCGAGTGAGGCTGATTTTGCTGTGGCCCCTGGCAACCTCATTATCGCCGACATTCTCCCTAACAGTCCAGCCTTCCGATCAGGGATGCTTCAGGTAATCTACCATCCGCTGGTTGTAGTGTGCCACTTTTGCCTGTCTGTCATTTATTAGCAGTGGTGGTACAGGGAATTTTGGGGTTAATCGGCCCACATCGGATTAAACCATTTTGTGGCTGAAGTAAACCCTTGACGCAAATATCCAAATGCCTTATTACTGAAAGGTTCAAATGACCTTCATTTCCCCACTGTTATGGTTCCGCCTGCAGATGTGAGCTTTTACGCAGAGTGTAATAGCTGGCTCCCTGATCCGGCATTCAGACCGAGTTGATGAACGTTAATCTTTCGTAAATAAAGAGTCTGTATTTTTTAGCACATTTTCCAAAATTACGGGACGAGGCTTCCATTCTCCCTCGTAATTCCTTATTATATAGCTGCTACTTATTTCGTTTAAATAGCTTGAGATACTTTTATGCAAACGTGTCTCCTAGTTACTGCAGGCTCCACTCGTATAGCCACTCTCTGTATGGTTTTATAGTGCGTGGTTCGTCATACCTCATGTGGTTGTTGGCCGTTCGAGTCAAACCATGCGTTGGATCATAATTGTAATCAGAGTGGCCTTAGTTGGTTTTTTGCCTGCCGTAGTACACTTTTTAGGGGTCTAAGCAGTGTTCGTGCTCAGAACACTGCAAACATCACGCCTAGTTCCGTGTGGGAAGAGAAGTGGAAAAACCAGCAGGAGTTGTTTACAGAAACTCAGTAGTGATCAGAGACCCTGACGCGTGGCAAGCATAGGCTTGCGCGTGCGTCCGTCCGCTAGCTTTTATGTCTGCTTGAGGGACTAAAATATCATGTGAGAGTGGATCACTAGCCGCTTGATCAGTTGATCGGCCAGTAGCAGTTTGGAACGATGGAACGCGCTAAAACTTCCCTCTCCCCAGACACTGAACAATGTGAGGGGTCCACGATGAAATGAGTGAATCCAGTACCCATACTGCTTCGACCTTTAAAAATAGGTGACCAATGACGTGATCGAAGCGCAGCCACTGGAAGCGGCTGTAATCAAACGTGAACTCGACTTTACCCGCCTGTTTTTCCTGTGTAACTAATCGTGTCTACGGATAGGAAAACGCAGTTCTTGATATCTCGTCACGAATGGCGACGATGCCTCCCGCAGAAATCAACCGTTGGATTCCAACCATTCAACCGAACGATCACCGCTTTTTTCCTCCCTTTTCGGACCCTCCTGATATCATTATCACCGGCATCCTTAATCCTGATCTTCCAAACCTTCAACCCTCTTCTGTGTTTAGTTTGATGAACATCCAATGCGTTTGACACTATCTGCACACTATCCCATCTTCAAGCCCAAACGACGGTTAAACTCTTCACTGACGGATTCTCCTGTGTCAGCATTCACTGGGATGCACTGTGTCGCACACCCTCTTTCCTCGCCGGCACACGTTGACGAGATCACGCCAGCACACCCCTTGGCTGATGCCCCAACTGCACCTTTGCATAGGTCGCAGCATCAGTCGTGCCTCGGTTTCGAGCATTCCCTGTCTCCATCGGCACGCTCTCAAGTCCGCACATGCCACATTGTTGACCCTTCACTCTGTTCGGCATCTAGGGGCAGGAGTTTTAGCGCCTACGCCACGCACGAGGTCACATGAGGACACTTCTTGAGCTACCGGACCGCACGCACATGCACACAGCATACACAATTCCTACTGGTCTTTCTGCTTCTCTTCATATACGGAACTGTGCGTGATGATTTTAGAGCTCTGCGTACAAACACCGCTTAGACCCTTGCAAATCAGTGACCCCAGCGTGATATAAACACGCAACCGTTTTACATGGTTGAAATTCGTCCTCACGACATTCCAACTCGACGTCCGGTGTCCTTGTTCAAGGCCCACTTCCTCAAGGTTGCACAACTTCGCAGTGAACTGTTTCAGACTCGCTGCATTGCAGTCACTTGACCGACTTCCACACGCATATACACGGACGTCCATATAGTAGTGGCTGCCTCAGCGCTACTTAACACCTCACCACTCGGCCGACGCAAAATGGGCCACTAGACATGCCACCCCTCGGATACTGCAACACATACCCATTGGACCTATTTAAGCTGCTGCCACCACTGTCTCACCCTCTCTCCGGCATGAATGAACGCAGTCGAGACTAGCCCTGGCTTCGCCAGTGACCATTGCTGCCTGGGACAGCAACTCGGGGTTCTTTGCCCAATAAATCCCTCATTCTGATGCCTTCAGTCTTTTCCTACAACCCGGGATTCGGCCTGATGACTGTAGTGCTCTGAGCACACTTACACCCCATACACACTACCAGACAGTGTAGAGCGTGATCCATCCTATGCATACCATCGTCGCATATGCCTCACTCACGAGAATCTCGTCACCAACAATAGCATGTACTCATGCTACTCATAATATGCGAGTACACATTTATGTTTACTATTTTCGATGAGCCAACAGCTGCTTATTTTCCGCACGCTATTATGTTAACCAACTTTTTTACATTTTCATGATGTACCAGAGGCTTTTTAGCCATACTGTAACCAAGAGGGAGTTCAAAGGCATTGCCTATCTTCCCTTAATAAACTTGACTTGACTTGACAATGGCTTTATACCAGGAGTTACCACTGGACTTCCTGATCGTTTACCTCTTCATAGGTCTACCAGAGTTCCTTTTAATGGCAGAATTATAAGTCATGTTTCGAAAATACTCAAGTCCCTGCTTAAAGAATCTGTGAAAAGCTTACAGTCTTTATTGCAACAAAAGAATCAAATGGCGACCTAAAGAAAGTACTTGGTCTAGTGACTGAGCGTACTAAATGTTGCGTTTTGCTCATGTGTTGTCTTTTCTACTTCTCCTAGGTCGGCGACCGTCTTCTGGGCGTCGATCGTGAACCCGTGGACTGGTTGCAGCTCGAGGAACTTTACGCTTTTGTCGCCTCCTTCGAATCTCTAACCTTCGAGTTTGGTCGTATGCCTCTGGCGGTCCAGGATCCCGCAGACTTTCAACAATTGCATTCTGACTCAGCCCCTAACCTGCATTTCCCTGCCTCGATGCCGCCCTGCGAAAACAGCCTTGGTCCCCTACTGGAGTACGAGCCGGTGTCTGTGCCTGAACATCTCGCACCCTCTCCTACTGAGCCAGCAGCCCAATCGTTGCAGGTCAGCGAGGTGGATGGGGTACGGGAAGAGGATGAAGACGAGGACTACGAGGACAACGATGTCCTAGGGACACGGGTGCAGGTTCGTCAGTTGCACCTGCCTTTCGTCGAGGCGCCACCAGACGTTGCGGATGGTTGGTTGCACGATGCCGCCTCCGCGGTCCATCGGCCTCGCCTCGGCCTCTCCCTAGTCTCCGCGCATGGTGCCTGCGGTCCCAAAATAAGCACTGTAGCGGCGGGCTCTCCGGCCGAAGCTGCGGGTTTGCGCGTCGGAGACCGTCTTCTGGGCTTGGATGATCACCTGCTTGTAGCTCTTGGGGGACCGAACGTGGAGAAGGTGCTGGCTGTGGTGGAGGAGCGCTGGTTGTCACGACCGCCTAAAGATGAACATGGACAGCCCAATAGCCAGGTCATGCTCACGGTGATTACAACTGCACCGCAGCCGCCACCGCGAACAACGAGGCCGGCCAGCACTGAAAGGCTCAACGGCCTGCATGCGGCGGACTTTGCTGCTATGCCTGGAGGATTATATCCCCCTGACTCCTCCCATCGCATCCTTCGTGAACCGCCCGCCATGCATATGGGTCCCACTGGCCAAATCCGCGCCCCTCCCCGTCGATGGCCGAAGGGTAATCTGCTGTTTGGTTTTTTTTCCTCGTGTCTTTGTGCCCCCTAAACGGGCCACGTTGGACCAACACGGGGGCCACATTAGGGCATGGCATGCGTTATTCGGGTTGCGCTCCCATAACAAATGCCGAACATAGAGGTGTGGTGGCACGCCTAGGGGCGGCTAGGACTTAGGGGACCCGGCCGTGCCAGCCACCTGCGTCCTCTCCCGCCTCCGGTTTTCTTGACTCTGTTTTGACACCGGGCTCAGGTGGGGGAGGAGGAGAGAGTGCGGTAGATGCAGCGCAAGTCTACTATCACTTTAAACTAAATCACGTGCAAGTCACCGTCCCTGCTCAACTTTCCCATGAGCATACGGTGTACATCGTCGGACTACGACGGTCGAACTGTCGTGTCCTAAGGCCACACTCCTACAACCCCTGTTAACACTAATTATGACACGTTATCTGTTGCTAACCTCGACCGCACACCATATCCTTCCTAGTTGAGTGATCGCAGTCTCATGCAACTAGGATGCGTCTTTAAAGCCGCGTGCCATGGTTACCATTACAGTCTGACCCTCAGTCCCCGGTTGGGTCAAGTTATCCATTTAATTGTCAATCTTCTTTGCCACGTCTTCTGGTGATAAGGGGTATTTTCGAAGCGCATTTTATTGTTTATATTGAGGTTGCAAAGTATATATGCTGTCCCATCAGATTCCAACTGAAAGTCGGACATGTGTTTTCCATTCGAAACTAACTATCATGCAGTATAATTTTCAGGTTCTTCAGGCACGTTACAGTCCTGCTTTGAACGGACATTTTTCGGAACATCTCGAAAAAACTATACTTTTAAAAGATTACTACTTATGTAGTATGCAGTTTGCTTATATATTTTAGATGACCTCATAACTGAAAATATATTTTATAGCAAAAATGCACGAAAATATTATTATTATTATTTGGTAAAAATTACGTTTTCACCCAATGTTATACTTGAATAAAGGGTCTCTTTCGGTTTTAGGAATACCTTAAACCTTTAGACCTTATTCTACAATAAACGCCGGAGGATTAAACGCAGGAGGTTGCATCAAAATTGATTCATCAACTCTTTGTGGTTGTTATATAACTCAACAGGAGGGGGGGGTGGTGAACGCAGGGAAATTTCCTGACCCGTGGAACGACGTTCGTGTTTTTGTCCCCTTGCCATACAGCTCTCTGCCAAGGTCTTTCTGTTCCTAGTCATTTCATTTGGTTTCTTGCAAGTACTTTATTCTTTGAATTTACAGCTTCATGACGGCTGTTGTGAGACGTTTCTAGAGCCGCCGCCAGTTGGTGAAGTAGTGTTCACAGAGAGTTGCCCAGGGAATGTGCCGAATACAGTCTCCGAAGTAGCTGACGGCGCAATTCAGCAAGGCTGGTTGGCGTGTCGTAACCACTACTGTCGCTTATTTTGGCGCCTGTGAGTCGACAGTGCGACTATTTTATAGGCGACCACTGCTTTCGCAAACTACCCCATAGGAGGTCTTAAAACTGCCAGTGACGGTATCTTCTCAACATAGGCTTTGTCCGTACCGCGTTTTATGGTGTAACGTTAATCGGTCGATTGATACTAGTAAGCAGGTGAACAATGCCGATAAAGATAAGGGACACGCTGATGGTCATTTCTGGCTCATTAGCCGTCATCAGCCAGTCATACCCAACCCAACTCAATCCCTAGATTCGAACCCGCGACCTGTTGATCAGCAGTTCAACGATCTAACCATTGAGCCACGGTCTTCCTGTCTTGCCAGTTTAGACCGGGAATATCGACTGCATTCGTTGATGGACGCTCACCGATCGTTAATGTAATTCGCTCGTCTCTGGCGGAGCCCCAAGGCAGAACGGGACGATTGAGTTTCGATAACGATCGGTGAGCATTCGTCAACGAGTAGTTACTACTGTATCCGTTCATGTGTTCGATTACAGCAGTGTATAGTCTGGGGTGCATCATACTGGAACCCTTGATTTTTCAGACGTAGGCGACAATCTAGATGTCAATTTGCAGGCTGCGCCCCCGGGTCTCATCTCCGCATTTGGGCAGGCTCAGATCGATGTGGGTGCCTGGGAGACGGATCCCGCCTGGGCGCATCCAGAACCCTTCCATCTGCCTGGTGACCGGAATCCTGGTGCCGGATCCGAATGTTATCACTATCCCCAGGAGGCTGATGCTCACTACACAGAACTTAACGAAACAGGTATATGAAAAGGCTTTGGGTAGACCTAATGATTGGTTTATCTTAGTCTTCTTTCCTGATCTCCGACTTGCAGGATCTTTAAAGACTCGACCTGAAAATAATTCTGCCTTTTTTTCTATCGAAGTTATTTTCTGTTTGTGGTATATTTGAAGGAGTCCTTAATATTTTTGTAATTAATGTTCGGCGTTAATCAAGGCATGCGCAATTCAAGTGTGTTCAATAGGAGTTTTCTACATTCACCAATCTCTTCATTTGATTCAATAAAGGAGCGAAACACCTTGGCGGGCCAAACAATTATCCTGGATACATTTATTTAGAGGGAGATTAAGTTATTTTGGAAGGAAACAACCTTTTTCGCTTTGCTTTGGGCACAAAAAAAACAGTTACCTGACAAACTTTCCCACACGCGGACATTGTGTGTGTTAGGGTTAAGACACGGGAATGCTTACCCTCTCTAAATTTTACCGTAAGCTGGTTGGAAGGTTCCTATTCCACTGCCCTATTTAGGCGGACATGCAAGGCATCCATACCGACAACGGAAGTAACACTATATATAAATAGCACGTCAACCCATTCCTACTTTACGCACGTTTTCCATGCCTGGGATTGGGTGTGACTGGCTGATGACGACTTATAAGCCAGAAATGGTCATTCCAGTCTCCCTTGTCGTTGTCGGTCCACTGTATCAACATTTACCATCCGTCGCTACGCGGCTGCCTGTGAGGGTTCTAAAGTGAGCTGCAAGGCACAACGTCACATGCATTTTCCTTAACCTAGATCGGTGAACACAACACTGTCGTAGTGCATATGTATATTTGAAGGTAAGTAGGTTGTTTAGGTTGACATTCATACGGAGCTAATTTGCTTCGGAAGCCAATAGATCGGTGTGCGCCTATTCCTGGTTGAATAAATACCCGATCTGCTGTGACAGAGAATGACAGGTGGTGAGGCACTGATGAAGTTCAGTTCGATGAAGTGCTTATGACCCATCTGCTAGACGCAGTGTGTGGAATGTCTGCGCCGTACTCGAGCGCATGTTTGTGTTTTCCAGTACCAGCTGTTAGTCAGGGTTATGATTGGCTGAATGAAGGCAGAATAAGCCCGAAACAGACTGTATCAATCTACCCATATTCTCTGTCGTCTCTCCTCTCTGCATTTATAACTTGACCGACTTCGGCCTGGTGATTGGTTTCCTGTTCGTGAACGTTGCCACCTATACGGAGCTTGTTTGCTTCGGGAAGCCAATAGATCGGTCTGTGCCTGTCCCTCTTTGAATATATATGACTATGGCCGATGATTGAGTCTATCTAACTCTGCAATATTTTTCCCCTCTAGCCTGCGCGAACGATCACGAGCCACCTGCCCTGGAGAACAACCTCCACGACACCTCAGATCACCACGCTTTTCCCTAATTACCCTGCGAATTTTACTGCGCTTCCAGAACTGCAGCTCCCTCCCTCCTTCCATCAAACAATGTCGAATTGATGCAATCGGCCCTATAGATCAGGACAGTGGAGACGCTTCTGCCTGCCTGCACGCACTCGCGCTCTGGTCTGTGATGAAACAGCAACTGCTCTCAGCGTGAACTTGGTTCTCCGCTCCGCCCCTCTCTCCCCCCTGATTTTCCTGCCTGTAATATGCCCATTCGTAACTCCACGTCCGCACAACATTCTGTCAATGTAACCACGCCCGTGAACTCTAAATCTTGATTTGCAGTGATTTATCCTTATACAAAGACAACCCCCGCGCTGCTGCTGTTGCCGCCGCCGCCCCTCGGCAGCGCATGTTCTTATCTCCTTTTGACAACCGCGCCCCTTGCCGCCGGCAAATTATTTTTTTTTCGGGTTATGTTTCTACTATGTCCTTGTGCACTGGCAGATTATTTCTGCTTTTTTAAAGAAATTAATCGACCTTGTCCGACATGTTCCTCCCTTCTTCCACGGTATAGTTATGCGTAGCCCCTGCTGCAGGGTGTCACGTTAAACTGCTCAGTCAGCGCGAGCAGGCTGACGCGATTCTGTAACAGAACGCCTACTTTGTTAAAATTAGTAGATAGTTATTGTTATTAAACGCAGTGTGGTTACCTATCCTTATTAACGGTTCTCTGACTGAGACATTCTGGGATTTTAGGATAGTTTCGGGTGATGTATGCGCATATCTTAAGTTTCTGGGAGTTTGGGTCATGCGGCCATCAGTATCCGGATGGTACGTGACCTCCCGGTTCATCCGGCGTGACTATAGGTGACGGAGAGTGGAACGGCTTTCACCGATGACTAGCAGCCACATTTGACTGAACAAGTCATGGCGCTAAAAAATGGTGGAAATTCATGCCGAATTTTGCTTTTTACCCAATAATGAGCTTACCGCCGCCTGACTCAAGCCTAGGGGTGAAAAGCAATCACTCTGACGTTCAAGATCTCTAGAAAGCCGTCTTATCACACAAGCGCTACCTCGCGAGTGGTGGTTTTATTTCGCTTCGGATGTCACCTGTGCGCTCTGCTTGAGCGCGCCGAAAGCAGTCATTTTCAGGTCAGTTACAGTACTCTTCGTCGCTACGTGGGGCTTCGGATGGCGTGTCTTGGGACTCTTCCCAAAAACTAGTTTTGGATTACCAGTCTCCATTTGGAGATCTCTGCCCAGTCGGCCCCGATTACGAGTTCTAAAGGACTTACCAGACCTTATCGCTGCCTTCTGCAAGACAGTGACATCAAATCTGGTACAACAGTATTGCACGCATGATCCATTCATCGCGGCGCAATTGGGTGAATTCAAGAATTCCACCGGTTGCCTTACGGACTGCCGCCGTGTCTGGGCTGCAGAGGCACTTCTGCGTTAAAACCTATCATACCAAAGCTAATTGAGCAAAAGATTATGATCCGATCGATGGGCACTGTGTCGTCTTTATGCGACCGCATGCGAAAATTTAAATTGAATAGAATGTCAGAGCTTACATGAACGTCTTTATTATGCCATGTTCTTGTCATCAAACTGCATTTTAAAAAGTGCTGATTTATGGGACATAACGAATAAGGTGACCAAAGAAGCGGCTTGCTTTGAGATTCGCCCAACCCAATCCAACAATACCAGTCATTGACAGAGAGTAGCGAGGCCTATCTACGCAGTATCTTATCAAGTTTCGTAGCTGTGGATGCAAAGCTTCTTTTTGAACGGGTAAACCAAAAAGTATGGTAGGCTTTGTTTAAGTGAGGCTTCTGGTAGGTACCGGCGGTCGGAACTCAGATAGATGCCTGAGAGCAGTCATCCTCGGAGCATCAAATGCAGGTGAACACCTGATTATTTTGACGTAGATTTATTTTTACGACTTTTGAGCTACAATAAAGGTTCTTCATAAAACTGATTGAGTTAGCTGAGTGCAATCTGCGTGCTTGATACTAGACCCCTTAAATTCGACACTGGATAGGCAGATTCAACCTCTAAAAGTGTATCCACGGGATAACGGACGAATTAAATTCTGCTTATTATTCTAACTCGGTGAGTGAGTATGACGCTGGTGGCAGCCAACGCCCTAAACTCGTCATTCCTCAAATCAGTTTCTACATCATCTTGTCCTATGCTGTCATTCTTCAAACACAATGATGTGAAGACATCGTCGTATATCGCGTAGACGACGCCCAACAATGCTATGTCCGACACCCCTAGGCTAATGCAATACACATCCACTGGACAGCACTAGCTCTTGTTTCGCCTGTGCGCACTGCTGCTTGAGACAGAAATAGACAGGATATGTGAGCAATAAATCCCTCATTCTGGTACTTTAAGTGTTTTACCTAAACCTTGAAATTGACCTGATGATTGCAGTGCTCCGAATGAAACCACTTCTTGGCCCTACAATGCCGCACTCGGAAAGGAGAAATAGACAGGGCCATAGGCCTCTCGCAATTCACACAATTTGAAGAGCTTTGCGAACGCGTACAATACCTGTTCCAAACACGCCACTTCATCGACGACGCCAGTGTGCCGAAAATCCATGCCACTTCACCGATAATTTAATGCACCTTATTGAGACGCCTATCGTACGTTATCCGGGACAAATAAACAGTAGGTAGTGCTATACCATTTTAAAAGCAACATTGACTTCCATGAATTCGCCTATTCACTGAATATTCACCCACCTGACGATATTCAACGAGCCTCTCGCACTCTACAGGCCAGTTACGAGCGCGGCAGCAAACCTCGAGGAGCGACACCAGTTTTTAATAATGTCTTCAAAGGCAATGCATATTAGCCTAAAATATACTGAACTATATATTCCGGGATGGCGCCATTTAAGAGGTGTGCATGCGTATGGCGGGTTTTATTGTCGATCCTGTAACTTTATTCGTGAGCTCAGATATTGTAGTATTACGCAGCACAGGAGAACCAGCATACAGTCTGGAGCCAACAGTCCGACTGTAAAGGACTGGCAAGCTTCCTCCTGGTGACAATGGATCGGTCAGGATAAATGGCAACCACAGAACCATGGCTTCTCTACTTAAGGCGGATATACTGGAGCATATTGCCAACAAAAAAGACTGTTATCTCTCCAAAGAGACGGCCAGGTCCATTTAGAAAACAAGTCTTTACTTGAGCCTAAACAAATCAGGCCTTGGTTCACTTATGGACTTACTTTGTTGCCATTCTTGTGCATGCTCCGTTGCACACCTATTGGCCAGGTGCACGCGTGAGTTGCGTCTGGGCTTCCAGAGTAATTATCCAGCTCCTGATTGACTGTCTGCGCATGCCTTTGAGTCGACGGTTTCGTACTCACTTCTGGTTGGCTGTTTGTGTTTTCCAATCAGGTATCGCGAATTGTCTGCTCTCACGGGATCACCTTATCCGTTTTGTGACCCACTTTTGTCAGTACAATCCATTGACATACTGTCAAATTTTTTCGTCCTTGGTAAGGCCCTTTCGTGATTATCGAGTTTATGACGCCTGCTGCCAATGCTTTACGTAACACTAATCGTCGGGAGGTCCTATCTTTGCAGTTAATTTCGATATACTCGAGCCGTACAGGCTCAGTCTACTCAATATTCCTGCAGATTCGGCATCCATTCTGCCATCACACCTCGCAAGTGAAGTAATGTAGAGATTGACAAAAACTACAACCGCACACCAACCAGCCTGTCAGACTTGATTTCGACTCGAAGGGGAGGAACTGTAATGAGTAAAAAAACTACGATCAACCTCGCTTAAATGAAGACTATTTTCTAAACAGCCGGAACTCAGATAGGTCCACAACAGTAGTCATTCCCAGAGTACCAAGAACAGCTGATTCTCTTGAGGCCCGAAAGTATTATATCTGCCCAACCACGTGGCAAGACAAACTGTATCGATGCGCATCTCAGGTTTCATTCAGATGGGGGCTGCATGCCCTACCAAACCTGTTCGATCTGATAATGGTATTCCAGCGTTGTGACCAAAACCACATGCATCAGGTAATGGTGTTGTGTGGGTCAACGCCATATCCAATTGTGGTATGAGAGCGGCGGCACTAGATCATTTGTAGACGACTTAATGTTTTGTCGGGGAGACATGATTATTCGGGCGTCTAGCACACAGCGAGATGTTAAGCCCTATTCTGACCCGACAGAATGATTTAAGCGGCTTGCGTTACCTGATTAAACCGTCTGTAGTCGGAGCAATACCAGACCAAGGGAAGTCTCCGTTATATTCTCATCCGGCAATTTCAAATACTATGCTTTATACGGTTGGTTGAGGTCGGCTATTCTACCGCTTTATCCTGGCAGAACGTAGTGAAAATACAGTAGTTACTCGAATGTACTTGATGAAGTTTTCCATTTGCGTATTGCTCTGATATTATCGGGAGCGTTCAGTGCAACACCACCCCCCCTCACCCCGACAACACCACTCGGATATTGTAAACTAGGGGGCAAGAAGAAGCTAGAGCCTCCTTCCGAAGCTCACAAGCTCAGGTGAACGTCAGGTGCCACGAGGCAGCTAGTTTCACTGCTCAGTCCCCAAAAAGCGGTGCGGCAAAGGCGTCTGACGCAAACCAATCACTGTTCAAGTTTTTCTGAGGCTTTTAAACAACATTTCTAAGTATTAGTAGTATTATTAGTATTCGTGGTAGTCGCAATAATATTAGCAGCAGTAGTCGTAGTAAAAGTAGTGGTGGTAATAGTAGGGGTTGTAGTAATAGTAGTCGTCGTATTAGTTGTCTTGATAGTAGTAGTCCTATTTGTAGTAGTAGTAGCAGTAGAAGTAGTAGTAACGGTAGTAGTAGTAGTCGTAGTAAAAGCAGTAGTCGTATGAGTAACATAAATATTAATCATAGTAGTGGTAATAGTAGTAGGAGTACTAGTCGTAGTAGCGGAAATAGCAGTAATAAGTCGTAGAAGTAGAAGAAGAAATAGTCGCACCAGTAGTGATAATATTAGTAGCAGTCTTAGTAGTAGTAGTAGCAGTAGTATTAGTAGAAGTAGTAGCATTAGTCGTAGTAACAGTAGTAGAAGCCGTAGTAGTAGTAGTAATAGTAGTCGTGTTAGGAGAAGTAGTGGATGTAGTAGGCGTAATAGCAGTAGTAGTGGTAGTAGTCGGCCCGTGTATCAAGGGGGCCGCACGTGGTGAAAAGGCAGTAGTTACTCGAAGGTACTTGATGAAGTTTTCAATTTGCATATTGCACTGATTTTATCGGGATCCTGGCATCAAATCCATCACTCCCACCATCATAGAGACCACAGCCCAATACTCATCGCCTGTTACCCCCACCACCATCAGCGATGGGGACTCTCCTAAACTGTCCTCAATGCGACCCCACATTCACCTCACGCATCGGCCTAGTCGGTCACTTGCGAATCCATCGAATAGAGACTGGTAAACCAGTGCCTGGAGCTCCAACACACAGCAGAGATCGCTGCCTCCACTGCCCTTACTGTCCTCGCGCATTCACTCATTGCATGGGCCTATTCGGTCATATGCGCATCCATGACAGCGGAATTCACCCCAATGCCGACAACACCGATACACCATGCACACCCTCCACTCCTGCCATTCTTGCCGCCACCGCCACCCCCACTACCATGAATGACATCCCCCAGCCTCTACCGATTTTTCCTACCCACACTGCACCCGCAACTTCCTCTCACGCATCGGCCTGGTCGGTCACCTGCGAATCCATCGCACAGTAACCGCGCTCGCCTCCACTGCCCTCACTGCTCCCGCACATTTACACACCGCATGGGCCTATTAGGACACATGCGCCTCCACGACAACCTCCGGTTAACCACCAGATGCTAAGCTACATCAGCGCACACTACCTACACCAATACATCGACAACACCCTCACAATCATCATAATTTACCTGATAAAATCCACGGTTTACTAGAAACCGTCGGTTGTAAGGTTTTCAATCTGATGTTATCAGCAGACCACGTCGTCGGCCCAGTATATGTGTTTTGTGCGTCGAGTGGCTGAACAGTGGATTGGGAGTCAGACGGCGATGGCTCCTCCATATCCCCTAATTTAGTGAATCCTGATGTGTGCATTATGGGGCCAGGTCGTGCTGTGGCGCGCGAAGACGGGTACGTACGACCCGTCAACCAATGCGCCCGCTCCCACCTCAGACAACTGACTGGCTCGGACAGTGTCTGATTGTGGGGTGGGGGAGAGAGTGAGGTCGAGAGTTCAGCGTATTTTCCTCACTATAAACAAGCTGACGCGCTGTAAACTATCACGGTGCGCTAAAAGCCGTGGCTTGGAAGGTTGCCAACTGACGGGATAACTCGGCCCGCGTGGTCGGCCCAATGTGTGTTTCGTGTGGAGTGGCTGACTGGCGGACTGAGAGTCAGGCTGCAATGGCTCCTTTTTAATGTGGCCTTTATGGCACTCCCACTGCGTGGGATCCGAGTTAGGTGTGGTGGTACACCCAAGGGCGGCTCCGGCCGCGCCAGCCACCTGCGACTTCTCTCATCTCCGGTCTTCTTGACTTTT
>WEDG01000924.1:0-145761 GCA_017591395.1 Schistocephalus solidus | reverse complement strand
GGAACCCCACTCTCGACCGCAGCAGAACTTGACCTCTCTTTGCCGATGCACACAACCTGGCGTCGACCCACGTGGAAGTTTTCGATCCACTTGAGGAGGTTACCTCTGATTCCAATTCTTTCTAGCTTGTACAGCAGTCTCTCGTGCGGCACAGTATCTAAGGCCTTAAGTTCATTGACGCATTTTCGTGAGATTTTGTTTCATACGCCTAAGTGAGCAAGAACGAATCACCTCGACGTTTCATTATCGCATTCTGAAATGCTACTACCGTATTACTCTACTCTACCATCTGACCATTTTTTCCTAAGCAGCTTTTTCTCCTACCTTCTATTCAAAAATGAAGGCTTATTGAACTCTGCCTCCATTTTTATGGTAGGAGTTTTCTTTTCACTGCCTATTTTTTTCTAGTTCACCATAAATTTTTAAACATCGCTAACTGTTGAAATAGCAGGACAAGTTATGATTTGTACATTTTATCTGCACACATTGTCATAACTTTATTTCGTTACTAATGTTTGCTTAGACAGTTCCTTGCCGGTGCTTACCAAAAATAAATTCTAAATAAATTAATATCGTTGTAAGTTCCGTCATCAGCCGGGGGCGACCGCACTTAGACTTCTGTCGGGATGACATCGGATCCCGGTGCTTTCCAGCTGGAGAGTTGTTGCATGACGGGGATGATTTCTTGGGAGGGGGGGAGTCGAGGTGGAAGATTTAGGTCATTTTTCATTTCCTCTTGTGGGAGTTGGCCGATGGCAGCATTGGTGATGGCTGATGAGCGGTTCAGGGTACTTTTGAAGCGCTCAGAAGTGCGCTTAAGAACTCTTGATTTATCCACCAGAAGTGTTGCGCAATCGGAACTGAGCAGCGGCGCGATGCCTTTGACGCAGAAGCCGTATATGGCCTGGATGGAGTTTAAGCAATTTTTCATATCATTGCTGTCCTCGAACCCTTGGATTTCCTCAGCCTTGCAGGCCATCTAGGCGTCCTGCATCTCCCGCAGCCTTTGCTGTATAAGACGGCAGCATCTGAAGAAAGGTGCTTTGTTGGCACCAATCCGGCGGTCCATTTTCCATTATTCATCTGAAAGTGCGTGATTGTATCGTCCTTTAAGTCCTGTGGAACTTGTCTTTGTCTCCAAATCTTTTGGAACATCGATTTTCGTTTACAAGTTGGTGGGCACCATATGAATCGCTTCAGCGCCAAGAGCCTTTCTCATGGACATCTACTGCACTTCTGCCACTGTCCCATGTGCGGGGCAGTATATCAAGGTCATTATTGATTTCTGCTGGATAGAGTTTGTTGATTGGAGGTGGACTGTTGGTTGCGTACTTCAAGTGCGCAGCCCGAGGCGCCAGGTTTTTTGGTCGAAACTGAGCTGGAGCCCTACTTGATAGCCTTGAAGAAGCTCTTCCTTGCAGTGAAGTCATCATATGCCGGGATTTTATAAGTTTTTTTTAAATCAATCTTTTTTCTGTATCTGTTGTGCCCTCCGTTGCAAGCGGTTTGGAAATCCGGAGAATGCAGCTTGACTTGCCGCATTCCTTTTGTTATTGTAGGGCCTATGTACCTGGTTTTTCCCTTTGAGGGGCGCCGAATTTCTTCAAAATTGTTTTCAGACTAGTCTTGGTATTGTCGGATTGAGGTTTTAACGACTTCATGGCTGAGGTTTAGATGACGTTCCGCAGTTTGCTCCATTTTTCCTCCACATCGTCCTCATCCGGGACTTCCATTGCATCAAATTGTTGTTCATGTTGCTGTTGATGTCCAGTTTGCGGTTAGTCAGTTTTAGTAGTTCTGGGTTTAATTTTATTGGCGTGTGCCTCCCATTCGTGCTTAGAATTGTAATCTTATCTTTGATGTGACTAAGCAGTGCTCGGTCTAAGGCGGGCGTTAGACGGAGTCATTACGCTCTCCACCTCTTCATATCATATCGGTCTGACTCGGGCTTGTCAATATTATGGAAGGAAAGAGGATGTGGCCGATTCGGCCCGGGTCTACTAACACTTTCTCTCATTCTAATGAAACCCGACGGGGTTTGGAAGGTTGCCAAATGACGAAATATATCGTCCCGACAGTAAAGCCGTAATGACCGTTTCTTTATTTATCCAATATGACAACTATATTTGTGGGGAGGTCTCCGACTCCATTTCTAGTTCAGTTGGATTACATGCGGGGCCTGTAACGTATGTCCCACGCATAACAGATCTAGCCTCGGTAGGCACCGAACCTACCCACGCTGTAGACGTTGGACAAGAGGACGAGGCAAATGTAACGCAAGACTATAACTATACTGACCTTCATGTGCAATTCAGCTGTATGTCCTCGGACCAGTCATTTGCGTCAAACGAGTAATGATTTTGTGGTTTGACTTGCAACCGCCTTTTCTTTTTCCTTCGATTTGCTTTGTCGGTAGGTCAGTGGCGAAGAAAATCCACTGCAACTTAAGGGATACTGCGAACCCTAAGATATCCCGAACGGGCAAGACCCGATGCACCCTTCAAGATATGATCTTTCCTGATGACGATGATGATGCTGCCGATTCCAACGCTGCTGAGCAATCTGACTCTGACTACCAGCCAACTGCTCTGGACATGGAAATTCTACAGCTGGATAGACTGAACGACCGTCTGCCTGAGCGATTTGGATGGCACATGCAAAATTCTCAAGAAAGGCGGAGACGAACGCAGCCAATCTTGCCAGCGTGACCCGTTACAACAGAAACGTTGTGACGCAGACTTCAGCTGACCATAAAATCTTGTTTGAGAGTAAGGTTACACTACTACAGGCACCAGCCCAACTTAAATATTTCGCTTTGAGTACTGATTTTTGACCGTAAATCTGCCCAACCATGTCTTCCTAATCCAGTTGTCGTCTCCGCCTTTCTTGAGAATTTTGCGTGTGCCATCCAAATCACTTTGCCTATTTATGCATTGCCTGGATGCATTGTTTTCAGGAATTCTCTGTCTGCTTTTTGGGAAGCGTTAGCAATACGAGTTTCGTCCCATGCAAATGTGCCTGTCCATTGTGTGCATGACCACCCGGGATAGATGGTCTCGCCTCTTCACTGTTAGCCAATGTTTATGTGTTCTGGTGGAAGCAGCTTTCCAGGGTTGGCCACAATAGACTGCATTACAACTTGTACGTAGGATTTTATAGATGATTTCCTTTTCATCGAAGTAGCCAGCCCCTTCCTTAGGGTAAACAAATTGGGTTCAAACGTAATTGTATGTTTGCGTGTTGCCTGTTTCTGAGGTTTTTTTCCAATTGTCTTTTGACTACCTCAGCTACCCTTCTAATGTGCTGGGCAGTTCACCAAATAAATTGTTTTGACGTCTATTTGACCGTACTGTTGGAAATGCCCATTTCTTGTGACTCCTGACTCCAAATGCATTGACAAAAAACGTAAAACAGGGTACCCATTTTGGGGGGACTTATGTGAAAAAGTGTTTTGTTTCTGCTCTACAAGTTTCTTCTTCGGAGTACCTAGTCTTAACTCGATATAGTAGTCTGCTCGCATAACTCCCTTTGTAAGGGACAGGATGGTTGCTCTTGGTGCAGGATGAACTCGAATGTCTCCGTGGTCACCAAATTTATTCAGTGATTCATCAATTTTTCGATGTACAGGGAAATAAGGGGTTATGGTTTGTCCATCAATTTCCCTTTCGATAATAATTTCCCGGGAATGTGAAGTCAAGAGTATTATGAAACACTTGGTTGCTCGATACCGCACGTATCTTCTACGTAGTGCACGCATAATTTGGGTCTGAATTTTGGAAGAGCAGTAGCCGATAATTTCTGCGTGATGGCTTCCACGACAAACGTGGATATAGGTGCACTCATAGGAGAGCGTCTTTTAGTAGTCAATCGTATCGTTTGGCAAGATAAAAATTAGCTTCCAGACAAGGAGTTAAAATAAGCCCCCCCCCCAGGCAAAGTAGTAGTCTAGATTTCCGTTTAAATACTCAAAAAACGCATAACTCCGCCAGAGGGCAGATCTCGAATTCGTGATAGGTACAAATGTTAGTTTGTGACGTCGACCGCCATTGCGACGTGTACACGTTTTATCGCATAATTTTTTCAGGATTAATGTGGGATAGTGTGTTGATCGTCGGCATGCATATGCATCGTATGGCTGTTAATGGTGAATGTCCTGTGTCACGCGTTAGTCGAAAGCTTAGGTCGTGTCACCCTCATCACCGGCTTGACCCGGTCAAACCACTGATACATGGGAGAGGAAAAATGAAGTTAATACTGCGGTACCCTTTCTTATTGCAATTTAGCGTACTGTTCGCTTTGACAAATATGCCACGCTTGGGACTATCAGGATGCGCTAAAAGTCGGGGCTTGGGTGGTTGCTGTTACTGTCTTCTCCTCCAAGCATCCCTCGCTGCAGGCAGATTGCCACCCAATTGGAAGACCGCGTGGATGTCCCCGATACAAAACCGTGACAGCCGGGCTTTCGCAAATAACTACAGGCCGGCAAGTCTCAGCTCCATATGTTGCAAGATTATGGAGCGAATCATCGAACGTGAACTGATGCAGTTTCTGGAGCAGCATCATCTTCTCTCTGACGCGCAGCACGGATTCCGCAGAGGAAGGTCCTGTTTAACTAATTTGCTCTACTGTCTGGAACGATAGACCCGAGCGGTCGATTAAGGAAATGTGGTGCACGCATTCTACATAGACTTCAAGAAGGCCTTTGATAGCGTGCCTCACCAGCGTCTCCTATACAAACTCAACCGTATTGGGGTAAGGGGCAAGCTTTTGAAGTGGATCGAAAACTGCTTGATTGGGCGATCTCCGATTGTCCATCTTCGCAGTCAACAATCGGCGGAGGTAGCGGTTGGGAGTGGGGTTCCTCAGGGCTCCGTCCTTGGCCCTATCCTCTTCCATATATACATTGATAACTTGGTAACTGGGTTGGACTGTGACACCGCCATGTTTGCTGACGATATAAAGCGTTGGAACGTCATCCACAACGCAGCTGATGAAGCAAATCTCCAGGCGAACTTGCATCGACTCGAGGAATGGTCGCACAACTGGCTCCTCCCATTCAATGCTACCAAGTGCAATATTCTGCGATTCGGCAGAACCAGCTCTGGGCACAAGAGAATTTAATATCTGGATGACACACCGCTACCAGAGGTAGAAGCTCAGAAAGATCAAGGAGTATGGATCACGCCCTCACTGAAGCCATCGTTCCATTGCTCAAAAGTATCAAAATCTGCCATGTCAAGCTTATATCTAATTAAGCGAGCGTTTGCAAAGTTCGACAAAGAGTGCTTTAATAAGGTCTTCGGGATGTTCGTGCGACCGTAATTGGAATTTGCCATACAAGCCTTGAGACCGTGGTCTGTCAAAGACCACAACACCCTTGAGAAGGTCCAAAGACGTGCAAACAAGCTTGTTCAAGGTCAAAGCTGCCTGCCTTACGAGTCACGATTGTCCAATATTGAGCTGTTTCCTCTGGACTTTAGACAGCTACGCGGCGACCTAATACAAGCCTTTCGCATACTGCGGGGTCAGGATTGTTGCCTTGCATCTGGCGACTTCTTTGAGCTGGCCGCTACCACTACTCTGCGAGGACATCCTATTGAACTACGTGTGACAGGTGCAAGACTCGACACAAGAAGGTTCTTCTTCTCTAACAGAGTGATTAAGGCCTGGAATGCTCTGCCTGTGGGCATAATCCTGTCCTCATCCGTTGACACTTTTAAGCGGAAGTTTGACCAATACAGCCATAAGTACCACCACGACATCAGAACCTAACACATTTCCTGAAATATATTCCTGCCCACATTTTAGCGTTATATAACATACTACTCGATATTTGTGAGTAATATTATTTTATAATTGTTTGTCCGATGCCCTGTAGTGTGACGTGGAGATAACCCTTTGTCAAACGTCCATTATATGTCGGCCTTTTTTTAATTTGCAGTGTCATTGACATCAATAGGGAGTTCAAAGGCTTCGCCTTTATTTCCCTTAATAAAACTGAACTGGACTTCCTTCTCCATTGAAATCCTGGCAGGTACCAAAAATGACCTCGTATAAAAGGCCACTGATGAACGACAAATCATTGTCTGCCACAGCGAGCTTCCGTTGAGTAGTAAAAACGTATTTGTTTGAATTCTCAAAAAAGATTCTGAAATTTCAGCTTTCCGGATGTTGAAAAGTCAGAACTTCGATGCCTCCAATGCCTTATTATGGCCAGCATGTATCTCACAACTAAATCGAACGCGGCAGGCGGTCTTGACCAAGCCAAAGTTCGGTGACATAGCAAAAAAAGTGTGGCGAACGCTTTCATACATTAACGTCGCTTTGGAGGTCATTTCTATTAGTAAAAGACCACGGGGAATCGGCATTGCTCACATACTAGAATCAATTATTTTCATTTGATTTTGAGGCCTAACACCCCCTCACATGGTGTGAGGCTAACTCCTGCGAAACGAACTGCGCTGAATGGACCCGAAAAACGACTACATACCCGCGGTAGAAAACACGTGCTGGCAGAGAGAAGTTTTGAACCCTCGTCTCTGGTGGCCGAATACTGCAAACTCTGCCCACACGTTTGCCTTCCAGAATATCGAAATTCTGGATGAAGAGGGTGACCGCGGAAGCAGGAAACAATCGATGCCTGTCACATGGGGACAATGGCCATTCTGCAGCCTGCTAAGCTCAATGAACGGCAAATCTGATGCGAGCCTAGACTAAACGTTAACCCAGACTCAGGGTAACCTAGGTCGCTTACTCGCTTAGCGCAGCACAACCCGGATTCAACGAAAGCGCAGCCGTCAGTACTGCCGTATCAACCACTACCCGGTGGATTAGGGCAAAGGCAGTCAATTTGCACAGCCAAGTCTGGCAGCCCAAGAGGCGACCATCCAGCTTAGTGCGTACGCAGGCGATGGCCTCCAACGGCCAAACATCGGTTGCCAACGGACAACATGGCGATTAACGGCATTCTACCATCCTCATCCTCCGCCACGTCGAGTGTAACGGTAATCCCCTTTTACTGGCATTGCGTTAGCGTGACCGTCACCATTATAGTTATTTTGATGCGCAATAAACTTCTCTCCTCCGACGCATGCTTGTTTGCTATTGAAACATCAGGACAGTACGACTATCGTTCCCAACACTGTCTTTTATTCCAACTAATGTTTGGGGTTGGGTATGTCTGGCTGACAGTGACCGGAAATAACCACCCTAGTCTCCTTTATCTTAACTGGTACACTATCTTCTGCACATATATGCGAGGTTGACGACAGAGATATGTATAGCTTTTTCTAGGGCTTATTCTGTCGTCATTCAATCAATAGTAACAGGGGCACCACCTGGGGCCAGAACCATGGATACGCACACAGCGCGGAGAATCCACAGAAGGGGCCCGTAAGCCATTTATTGAACGACCCACTGTCATCCTCTGTCACAGTAGATCAGACAGTAATGCAGGAATGGGAGCAAATTTATCTATTCGATTCTCAAAACAGACAGGTTCCGGGTGGATTGCGAAGGTCACAAACGCACAACTGCATGCCAGACCGAAGTCGATCAAGCTTTGATAATAGAGAGGGTGGCGAAGAACATGCGGAGAAATCGATACAATTATTTTCTGTTTGCTTCTTCTCAATTCCTTAAGCATAACCTTGACAACCATCTGGAAACACACCGAGAGTACCCCACCGCGTAACCCACAGAGTGGTTGGAGCAACAGGCGACTGGACCTGGGCTGGGAGCAAAGTGGCCGAAATAACTGAACGACCCGTCTACGTATACCTCACAGCGTTGTCCCCACAGCATGAACCAGACTACAATAACGACGTCATGAACATCGCATAGTGTGAATTTCACAAAGGTCTCATTGAGTATGAACCATTGCAGCCTGTCTCTCAATTCTGTTGCAGCACCACGAAGACTATGGGACTACATAACCTTAACAATATCAGTGTACCACGTAAATCTGCCTGCATTCACTTGACTGTAACTTCTTTACATTGCTTCTTATTCCTGCTATTTTTATGTAACAAATAGGGATTTCAAAGGCATTAGCCTATTTTCCTCAAATAAACTGAACTGAACTGAACTATATATAAGGGACGGAAGTATACCATTTGCATCTGCCTTTAGAACGCTGACCCGGACGCCATCTGGTACTGGACTGTAAAATTGACGAAAACGCCCAAGGGCTACGGTCACTTCCCAGAGGACGCAACCGGTCCAAACCCGGATGGAAGAAAAGGGAGTGACCGAATTTTCCCTAAAAGTTCTAGACAAGAAAGCATTGAAGCTATCAGCTGTCAATTTAGCGTCAGCTAAAGGGTTTTCTAAGGAGTCTCGAAGTACGGGGCGCTGCGTTTTTTTCTGCGCTTTTACTGTGCGTGAAAAGAGTTTCGCAACATTTTTAACGAAAGGTTTTCGGCAAAGTTGACCTCATCAGCTGGTCGCTTTTCGTCAGACAGCCTCTAAGCCTCTTCAAAGATTTTGGATCGAGAGCAGGACGGAAATTGTGTTTTTTAGATGAAAACAAGGGGAGAGTCTACGCAGTCTAAGGTAGAATGATAAAGGGAGGTAGAATCATCCTTGAAATTAATAATTTTTTTACGGGGAATAAAACGAAAAATGAGTGGACATAGAACTTGGTACAATGTATCAGTACAAAAATTCACATCCAAACATACAAAGAAGTAAGTCCATTCGTGGGAATTTATATGTGTTTGCAATTCACCCATATTTGCTTATCTAAAATCACGGAAAAATTATATTTTTTTGGAAAAAAATTCATCAGCCTCGAGTTCGAGTGTAGAAAGAACTATAACATGGTCAAAACTCCCAAGTGGATCTGAAGGTGACACAACCAAGGAGTAAATAGTAGTAATCTTTTAGAACAACTCGGAGCCAGCTGCTCTCTTCTACCGCGGTAAATTATCGATCGTCCAATGGCAGAAATGTAAGTGGTTGCTTAATATAGATACAGCTTCCACCGCCATGGCCCTCGTGTCGATCATTCCAAATGTAAGCGTAGCCTAGAATAGAAAGTTCGGAGTCGGATACACAGGGTGTTGCCCATGTCTCTGTAACTATTACAATTTCGGGGTGGTGGATGAAAATCAGAGTCTGGAGCAAGGGCATCTTATTAAGCAGAGATCTGTCATTTAGGACGATTATTTTAAGCAGGCACGTTTTCGGTTTCTGAAACGGGACAGTAAGGCTGCCAGGGTGACTGCTTTCGGCCAAAAAATTGCTCTTTTCACTTGAAATATCTGGCCGTCCCTTATTATGAGATTTTCCTTGCCACTGGTCCCTCGTGTTCCCAGTTCTATTATTAATTGTATCATTTTAATTCGCTCTTTCAGCCCGTATTCCAGTTGAAAAAACCTTCAGAATGCAGACCCCGTAGGATCGATTTTTTCTGTAGCAGGAGCTGTGCCTGTGCTTCGTTTTCAAAGATGATTTTAAGAGGTCTTTGTCGTGGATTTGAATCGGGTGTTGACAGAGCCTTCCTTATTCTATATGCCTCGAGAATGTGGATGGACTCGCCGTCCATTAGCAACGTTTTTGCATACAATTGAAGGAGATCCAAGTCATTTTTACTCGTTCCTTTGGAATTATTGACGCAGACTCTGAGAACCCCTTTATGATAACATTAAGGTCAAGGGCGCGTGGACCGATTTTTGAAGATAAGTAAATGAATTATTTTTACCATATTTATTGCCCCTAGCAGTGAACTGTTTATTAATTGTTAGTTTAAAAAAGCTCTTTTTACTGCTTCATATTATTTGTGGTGGCCATATAATCAATTAGACTAATTAGTTGCACTTTGCATAAATGTGGTTAAAATTGTGCTCGGTTTGTCGTTTTCTATTAACTGTTTGAAATCACCTGCCAGTTTAGCCTAGTTAAGTATAATCTTGTTAATTATTAACCCATTATTTTCGATTAAGTAAACCAAAATTCCGTCTACTAGCTTACGATGTCCCACAAGCGACTCGCAAAAAGACGAAAGGTTGCAGCTTACCCTCCATCCTTGAGTAATAGAGTAATGGAATGGGACCTTTCTAGCGTATGCGAGACTTCGCAGCCCTCTGTAGATATTGTCAACTCTAAAATCCCTTTGATAAATCTGGAACCTCTTGATCCTCTGATTGCTCAAGCCTACACCTCGTCCTGCGTTGATCGATCGTCATCTGACGAATTAGTAGATTTTTGGCTTAAAGGAACTATAACCAATGACTCTGACACAGTTATCCAACAGGCTTTTCAAGTCATTGGGATAATTAGCTCCGAAACCGAAGAACGGATAAAACGCAAGCATAATTTTATACTGCGTAATATTACCAGTTACATATCTGCTTTCGACGGCGCGCGTTTGTTTCTGGAAAGCAGTGGCTTGGGATTCCGAGTCGCGTATGCTTAAACGACTCCACTCGCTCAGTCGTAATGCCCCCATATTAGTCACGCTCTTTTCCTTGATATAAGTTGACTTCATACTCTCTAAAAAGGAGATTAGTAGATAATTTTGTCGAAAATGGCATTCCTCGGTTTCCCCTGACCTCACCCCAATGCAGAGAAAACTGAAAATTTTTAAATTTTCGACAAGCAACATATAAATGAGTACCTCTGTTGCCATGTTGAACAAATCACCTCCAATGTCATCTACGGTTTCGCCATCTGAATCCCCAGCTAACTCTGCACGGAAACCGACCTTGATTAATCTTTTGGGATCCCAAGAAAACAATACTTCCTTTTTTAGTTCTCAAGACGGCAGTACTCCTCCTATTACCATACCCATACCAAGTTTACCAGTTACTCCTGGTAAACCAACGCAGATTTCTAGCTCAAAGACAAGTCCGGCTAAAGTCTCAACCACTCGAAAACCGCAAAAATTTAGCCTCTCCACGAAAAATACTCCGTTACGATCGCCTATTTCTCCCAAAAACATCCCCATCCCAACAACATCAAATTTCCAGCTATCACCCAGACCTCATACTGAGGCTGATAAACAAAACATACAAGCATTCTCGCCCAAAAATAGTGCTTCTGTGCCACTCACAACAGTGCATTCCCCACCACGCAGCCAATTTTCTCTACGGTCGTTTCCCCAGTTGTCTCTCAATACGAAGGGTCCTGCTAGACTATTAGACTCACCTGACCTTCTGTGTCACCTTAATAGTAATACTTTGCAGTATCCTGTCCAGGGATTTCCCGGTCATGCCCCAATAGCTAACAGTTGTGCTCAGTTCCCCTGTCTGTCATTTCCACCTCCATATTTTACTCCCCTTCACCCACATCAGGCGCGTATGATCCCACCTTTTTTCCAGTACAGGGCGGGAGCACCCGCCCCCTATGTTCAATGGCCCATGAACCACTGGATGAATTAGCCGCTCTCCCTAAAAACAACCACCTTGCCAACTTAAACTGTTCGTTCTAAATGCCAGATCCTTGCTCAATAAAATGCCCCTGCTTCAGACTCTAGTCTTTGTCCACTGTCCAGATATCGTTAAAGTAACTGAAACATGCGCAACACCTTCCGTAGCCGACCCCGAACTCTCTCTTCTAGGTTAAACTTGTACTCGAAATGATTGCCGTGACAGTCGTGGTGGAGGAAGCTGTATCTATATTAAATAAGCGCTGGAATTTCGGACCTTAGATCATCCACAATTTACTGCGGTTGACGAGAGCTGCTGGCTTCAAATTACCTTAAAAAATAGGAACTCTTTACTCATTGGCTGTGTCTATTGCCCGCCCAATACCAGTGAGGATTTCGATCTTTGTCTCTCACAAGCATTCCATGCCGCAGTTGACTTAAATTTTAAGTATTGCTTAATTGCAGGTGATTTCAACCTTCCTGACATTCGCTGGTTTCCGGTCCCCTCCGGCCCCATAAAGTTCGAGGACTTTATCGAGGCCGTAGATATTGGCATGTGGACCCAGGTGGTTGACTTCCCTACCCGAGGATCAAGCATACTTGATCTAATCTTCTGCAGAGGTTGCCTGCCTTTGACAGTGTAATCATTAGGCCCACTTGGGAGCTCAGACCATGATATCGTTGTTTCTACACTACAACTCGAAACCGATGAAACGCTTTCCAAAAATAAGATTTTTCTTTGATTTTCGATTAGCGCTTTCGACAGAATTATTGATACATCTTAACTCCCACGACTGGTCTAATTTCTTTATGTGTCAGGATGTGAACACCTGTACCGTTATGCTTTACGAAGTTTTAGATCCACTTATTTCTCGTTTCCTTCCCAGTAAGAAATTAATTAATGTCACGGATGAGGTTAATCTCCCTTTATCTTTTCGCCGTAGGTTGCGTAAACTCTCTCGTCGATTCCATTTGCAAAACGACATTTCCGTTCTGCCCTTGATTAACCGTATTTTTGAGCAGGCCAAGAGGCTAACCGAAGAAAAACGGCTAGCCAAAGAGGTCAAATATGTCAAAAACCGTTCGTTAAATGTAGCGAAACTTTTTTTCACGCGCAATAAGAACCTATAGTAAAACATGGCATCCCATACTACTTGACTCCGTTGGCAATCCTGTAGTTGATGACAACTCGACGGCTGATAGTTTTAACGTTTTCTTGTCCGGAACATATATTGAAAATTTGACCGCTCCCCCTCCGCCCATCCCGGTTTGGACCAGTGCCGTCCTCGAGACCATAACTTTTACCCTCTGGGACGTAACCGTAGCCATTCGACGTTTTCGTCAATCTTAAAGTCCTGGACCAGATGCCATATCGATCAGTATTATAAAGGCGGATGCTAATGATATTTTCCCGTCACTTCTATGTAAGATATTTAATCTAGCTCTTGAAAGTGAAACCTTTCCCAGTGTATGGAAGGAATCGCACATTCTACTTATCCCCAAACACGGCCAATCTACGTCATTTGACGATTTTCGGCCAATCAACCCACTGTCCACAGTTTCGAAAATCCTGGAGACCTTGATCAAAGATAAAATTATGTATCATTTACCTGAGAATAACCTATTGAGTGCAGCCCAGCATGGGTTCCTCAAAACAAGGTCTTGTGACACATGTCAGCTCCTTTTCTTTGATCATGTTCTACAATCTAAGGATAATGGCTTTGCACTTTACATAGTCTATTTCGATTTCACCAAGGCCTTTGATCGTGTTGACCATGCCCTTCTTCTCCTGAAACTCTCCTCTTTCGGTATATGTGGTAAACTTCTGAGCTTGATATCTTCTTACCTGAGCTCTCGTACACAACATGTTAAGATCTCCAATGCTATCTCAAACTTGGCACGTGTGAGAAGTGGAGTTATTCAGGGAAGTGTGCTAGGCCCGCTTTTATTTTGTCTTTTTGTCAATGATGTGCCAGGTTTATTTCGAAATGGTAGGCCCTTTATGTATGCCGACGATTTAAAAGTTGCCTATCGATACAAGCCGGCAGATCGCGACACCGTGCTTGATCTATTAAAAAATAATCTCGAGGCCTTTGCCCAGTGGTGCTGCACATGGCGCCTTTTTCTTTCTTGGCACAAATGTTTCGTTATGGTTGTCGGTGACAACCATCAGCCTCATCTAAGCATAGATGGCCACGATATAAATGTATCTGGCATTGTTAAGGACCTGGGCATATCATATTCCAACGGTCTCAATCTTTCAGATAATTGCACCCTGATTGCTTCAAAGCACGCAGAACTGCCAAGTTTATCCTCCGAAATTTAAAAACTATTAATAATAAACTCCGCCTTTATAAAATGTACGTTAGACCTGGCCTGGAATACTGCTCGTTTCTATTTAGCCTTCTGCGCGCTAGCGAACGGAAGAAAATAGAATCGGTCCAGCACTTCTTTACAAAAAGAATTTTATCGTTGGAGCACCGTAATCTGTCGTATCAAGAACGCTGTCGGCGTGTAAACATTGATCCCTTATGGTTTCGTCGAGTGCAGAAGGGTTTTTTGCTGTTCAAGCTTTTGAATAGTCGTACATTTAATCACCTTACCACTGTGAGGCAGCTTGACCATCCTCGGCGCAGCAGTCATCGCAATGTCTTTTTATTTCTTCCATTAGCTCGCACAGTTAAGTATCGACGATTCTTTTCGGTAAACGCCATGGCCATGTGGAATAAACTTCCCCATAATATAAAAATCCAACGGAGTTATTCTTTGTTTAAGATAACTATTACTAGTTTTTTGCATTCAGAACAGTTTCCAAGAATTCGGGGCACCGACAAGGTAGAATCTGTTTTCCTGTTCGAATGAGTGCGCGGCATCTGAACCCGATCCCAGGTGTTACCTTGAGGGATACGGCACCATCTCCGCAGCCTGCCCCCGTTGACTTCTTGGGCAGACAGTGAGCAACCGTATACGGATGCTTTCTTGCCTGGGGCAGAATCCCGGTTCCTAGCAAAGACAGAGAGACTGCAATTGTGTTAGCCCTTCCCTGATCTGAATTGCTATCATCCTTACAGGTGGCAGTTTTTTCTCCTGAATAACATGAAAATAGGAAAAACACTTATAATGATATATATTCAGGAGTTTTTATTCACTGCCAGCCTCTACCCACTGAATATTTCATCTGACAATGCCTGTAAATCGGCATTAAATACAACAATTATTATTAATATTATTATTATTATTATTATTATTATTATTATGTTTTCGACTCAATCGAGCGCCCGTTTGCAACTCAGGTCTTTCAACTGAGTGAGTACTTGTTACCAGTTCATTTGGTCCGATAGGTCCAGATTAACAGGGTGTTCGGCAGGCTGGAGCCAAATCCATGTACGACTTGGTCTTCTTAGACCTTTTCCTCTTTGGCTTTACAAACTTACTAACCTCTTCAACATCGCATGCTGGTGCAACGTCCAGCAGCGATGTAGCGCTAGGTTGTAAGGCCAGAAAATTGCTAATGCTGCCTAAGCTTAGCAATGGTGTGGAGCAAGGATGGCTTCAATGCGAGTATGAGGTAAGCTTGAAGAGGCTATACATGCATACGAATTTTGTTTTGCGGTAGTTTTTTATGGACAGGAGCTTTTTTAACAGGTGGGCAAGAAATAGATTTTTTTAAGTTATCTATTTCTTTCCTTAGATTGTCTACCTCCTGCTCCATCCAAAAGAATGTCTTTAGTAGGCTGAAACAACCCATACAAGTTTCATCTTCGCAAGCTACATTAACTGAGCTTACTAGACTTTTTGCCCATTGAGCGGGAGGTGAACAATTAGTAGAATAACGATAAATGCAAATACTCTCTGCTAGTCTATTAATTCGCTGACCCAAATCCCCTGCCAATATGGCCAAATGGCTAGAGGCGTCGATAGACGGTCCTACGCGATTTTGCGGTGCATGTGCGAAACAAGGTCGTGGAACAATTTTTCCTTTAACCTTAAGGCACCTGCGTTTTGCATACTTATGGGAATATAGAGCAAATTTAAGTGATGTTAGAATCACCACAAAATCAACAGAGAGCCAGTTAGGATATTCAACAATAAGAATATTTCAGTTCAGTTCAGTTTAGTGTATTTGAGGAAAAAAGGCTTACGCCTTTGACATCCCTATTTGTTACATAAAATAGCAAAAATCAGAAGCAATGTAAAGAAGTTACAGTCAAGTGAATGCAGTCAGATTTACGTGGTTCACTGAGATTGGTAAGGTTAAGTATTCACATAGTCTTCGTGGTGCTGCAACATATGTATGTCAAGCTGATGTTTGAATGTATCCACAGACTGGGACATAACAATCACCTCAGGTTGGTTATTCCACTGTTACACGACACGGTTGGTGAAAAATACATCCTCACATACAATCTTACTTGGGGCACATTAAGTTCGAATGGATGACCTCGGAGATTATTCGTAGTGGAAATTTGGAAAAAGTCATCACATAGGAGGGCGTAATCCATGCCACGCACGATACGAATAGTTTGTATCCAGTCTCCGCGCAACTGCCTATAACTCAAAGGATGGAGCTTTATGTTATTTAGATGAATATCATATGGCAGTTCACCTTGACCTCTTACTAATTTTGTGTCTCACTGCTGCACCCTTTCGAGCATGTTGTAGTCCTGTTGGGTCCACGGTCGCCAGGCTTAAATCGCATATTCAAGATGTGGCCTTACAAACGTACCAAAGACTTTAAAAAATCATTCTTCATCGAAAACTTTGAATGCCCACTTAATGGCCTACAGCATTCAATTAGCGGATTTACCTGCCTTGCAACATTGCGTAGAAGGCTTCGGGTTGTCTTTCATCCAAACTCAAAGCTCCTTCTTTGTGTGTGCTCCTCGGAGCGGCAAACCGTTCAAATTGTAGGGTCGCATATCACTGACCTGATTTCGATTTCCAAACGTAGCATGGCGCATTTGTTTGAGTTGAAGGAAAAGAGCCATTTGCGGGACTACTCGTCTAATCGACGAAGATTTTCTTGGAAATCGTCTCCATTGGCAGCATTGTGGAAAACGTTCCAGATTTTTACATCTTCCGCAAACATCACAAAGTTACACTTAAATTTCTGTACACGATCATTAATAAACAAGAGAAATAGGATCGGTCAGAGCACGGAACCTTGTGGGACTCCACTCTCGAAGACTGTGCGCTTTGATCGCGATCCGCCTACACAGACCACTTGGGAACGACTGTAGTGTAGACGAGGGTCGAAACCGCTAAGAACCGAGGTGTACAAAATAAATTAACGCTAAGTGGAGAATTGTGTCTAAACTACAAACGACAAAAGGACGGCAAAAATGTCAGAGGATTGTTAAAATGCAGACTCATAAAAAACGCAGCTTCTAGATAGCGAGTGTTGTTGAGGATTGTAATGAACTCTGAGCTCGATCCAGATAGCTATACATCAAGAATGAAGAGCAGAGTCAGGAGTTCAATTGAGATTGCGATCAGTAGAATGCAATCGAGAAATGAAGATCAATCATTGCAATTGACTGAAAGTAATTGAGAGAGATCAGTACAATCAAGATAGCAGCGGTGACATGCAGCAACGAAAACAGAAGACGTCCAAAATGCCGGTTGAAGCTGGCTGTTGTGTTTTATTTAGCACGTTAAAACAAGCGATCATAAAGATTCAGGTGACCAAGAAAGATACAAAGATGTAAATTGTACAAATACCTACACAACTCCCCCACCAGAGCGTTTGTTGTACAAAAAAACACTCGATGAAAAAAAGAGCAAAAAATTATACGACAAAGTCCTTAAGATTGGCAGGAAAATGGAAATGTCTACCAGAACGAGATGAAATGCGTTGTGGTGAAGAAGAAGAAGAAGAAGAAGTAGCAAAACGTGTGGGTGGGGTGGTCGAGTGTGAAGGTTGAGTGGAAGGGACTGACATAGGTGGAATGGATGGTGATGGTGCGGAGTAATTGGATGGAGCAACGGGCGGTTGGACGCACTCAAGATAAGCTGGCTTGAGTCTGTCGATGGAGACTGTGTCAGTCTTGTCAGCCTTCTGTATGACGTTATACTTGTTCTTTCGTTGAAGCACCTTGTATGGGCCATCATAAGGAGAACAAAGAGGCTTGCGAACTGCGTCATGCCGGACGAAAACGAATGGAGCAGATTTAAGGTCGTCTTGCACAAAAACGCGTTTGGATGTCAGGCGAGTGGGAGTTGGACGCAATTGAGCCATGCGCTGTTTCAATTGTTGAACGAAAGCATTCGACAAGCTAGTGTCTACGGTGAGAGGCTGCACAAATTCGCCGAAAAGGCGGAGAGGTGTACCGTATACAAGTTCTGCCATAGTACACTAAATGTCCTCTTTGACAGCTGATCGAATACCCAAAAGGACGAGGGGTAAGTTGTCACTCCATGCAGTTGTGTCTGAGTGAGACATCAGTGCTGTCCTAAGTTGACGATGCAGTCGTTCCAAGAGGCCGTTAGAAGCAGGGTGATATGCCGTTGTCGTGATGTGCGCACACCCGAGAAGTGTAGTTAACTCACGGAAGAGACTAGATTGAAACTGACTTCCGCGGTCAGTGGTAATGGTGGCTGGCACACCAAAATTGGCAATCCAGTGATGCAGGAAGACCATGGCAATATTTTCTGCCGAGGTATCCCATATCGGAATTGAAATTGGCCATCGTGTGAAACGGTCGATTGCTATGAAAATATGTGTGTACCCACGTGAAGGTAGTAACGGCCCAACTAAGTCTAAGTGAACGTGATTGAATCGAACTTCCGGAACAGCAAATGTGCTTGGAGGGGAAAAGGTATGGCGATGCACTTTGTTTTTCTGGCATGCGAAACATTGCCTAGTCAAAAGGGCGATGTCGGAGTTCATCTTTGGCCAGACAAAGCGAGCAGCAATAAGTTTGCGACAGGCACGGATGCCAGGATGCGACAGAGAGTGAAAATGGTTAAACACTTCCTTACGGTAGGATAATGGAACAACAGGTCGGGGAGTGCCTGTATACCAGTCGCATAAAATCGTACCTGGTGATGCTGGAAGTGGTGCATCTCGAAGCTGCAGAGTACTAGATTTACGCAGATAAGCAATGGACTCGTCTTCTAGTTGGAGGTCTGCAACCTTCGCCAGGTCGAATTCGGATGACAAGTTGTTGATGTCCGGTCTCGATAATGCGTCAGCAAGGACATTGTCGCTGCCCCGGACATAGCGGATATCAGCAGTAAACTGCGAGATATAGTCAAGGTGACGTACTTCTCTGGGCGAGTACCTATCTGGTTTGGCCTTGAGGGCGTAAGTAAGAGGTTTGTGGTCGGTATGAACCCGAAAATCTCTTCCCTCTAATAGGTGGCGAAAATGACGAATAGCCAGGTATATAGCCAGGAGCTCGCTAGAGAAAGAACTGTAGCGAGTCTGCGCCGGTTGTAGCTTCTGTGAAAAGAAAGCCAATGGCTGCAACTGGTTATTCACCTGTTGATGTAAGACTGCGCCAATAGGACTGTTGGAAGCGTCAGTGGTCAAAATCAACTGCGTAGAAGCGTCAGAGTTGAGGTGGTGCAGCATGGTCGCATCAGCGAGTGCCTTCTTGGCTGCCTCAAAAGCTGAGTAAGCTGCCGGTGAAAGTTCAATCGGCTTGCCTTTCGACTTCAAAAGATCAGTCAATGTAGCCAGTATTGTCACACAGTTGGGAATGAAACGTCGGTAATAATTGACAAGTCCAATGAAACGTCGCAGTTGTGTGAGGGTCTTCGGAGACGCAAAAGATAAAACGCTTTGCACCTTCTCTGAAAGTGGTGTGATTCCATGCTTATCGACGTGATGACCAAGGAAATCAAGAGAAGGAATGCCAAAAAGACATTTTGTCGACGTTTAATTGCAAACCATGTTGCTGGAAACGATCGAACACTTGACGCAAGTGTGATGCATGTTCCGCTGGCGAAGAACTTGCGACGAGTATGTCATCAATAAAGACAAAGGTAAACGAAAGACCGCGCAAGACCTCATCAATAAACCTCTGGAAGGATTGGGCGGCATTAAGCAAACCGAAAGGCATGCGGAGAAATTCGAACAAGCCAAAAGGCGTTGTGATGGCGGTCTTGGGGATGTCTTCCTCAGCGACCGGTATTTGATGATATGCTCTCACAAGGTCGATCTTGGAGAAAAAAGTCTTTCCAGCCAACATGTGAGAAAAATCGTGAATATAAGGAATGGGATACCGATCGGGGGCAGTTGCTCTGTTCAAAGCACGATAATCCCCACATGGCCTCCAATCATCGGCTGATTTCTTGGGGACCATGTGCAGAGAAGAGGCCCGTGGACTGGAAGAAGGGCGAATAATCCCCAAATTTAGCATGTGTTCGAACTCACTTCTAGCCACCCGCAACTTTTCTGGATGAAGCCTACGTGGGTCGGCATGAATGGGTTGTCCTGTGGTAACTATGTGATGCTTAACTGTGTGCTGAGGGACGGATAGTCCTTCAAAATGTCAGCAAATGGCAAACTTGGAATAGTCAAGTGTATGCCAACCAAAGGTTCAGAGGTGACCGTACCGACGGTGAAAAGTCTGGTTGTAGTATCAATGAGTTGACGATGCTTCAATTCAACTGAAAGGCCGAAATGTGAGAGGAAATCGGCTCCAATAATCGGTGACTGGACGTCGGCTAGGATAAAGAACCATTGGAAACATCGCCTTAGACCAAGGGCAAGAGTTAGGGACTGTTGTCCGAATTAGTGGATGACGGTGTTGTTAGCAGCCTGCAATGAGAACTGCGAAGGCTTGGGGTGGTGACGCCTAGGAGGTGGGATAACACTAACCTCAGCACCGGTATCTACAAGAAAACGGAGACCACTCGACTTATCGGTGATTTAGAAGAGGTGACTGGGGTCGCGGTTGGCCAGCAGCAGTCGTCGCCATTACTGGCTGGCGTTGTCGTTTTACTGTTGCGGCTTCTGTGGGAATTTTCACGGCGGAATACACTTGCGTGCTTTCACGCCATAGGTACGATGGTACCAGCATGCGGTCTGTGGCTGCCATTCCCGTGATTTGGACCGTCGACGTTGATATGTTTGACGACTATTTGACTGGAGATTGTTGATGATAGAATACATGTTGCTGACTTGCGTGCATAAAGGCGTACGGTATCCTTGTAATCTTCACAATCACTGCTACGCACGATATTTGATGCTTGCGAAAGGTCAGATGATGGTGCAGCCCGTCGATAGGCACTACAGCACGATGATAACGTCACATAGGGAGGGTCACGTTCTGACTTTGGAGTGCCTTGATGAGCAGGAGTGTCAATATTATCAGATCTGGAAGTGGACACCGATGTCTGTTGAAGACTAGAACATGCGGTACCGCTTGGGTAGCATTCCATTATTCTGTCAGCATGAGTGGCTAGTTTAACCAATGAAGTGCTCGTCTCGAGCATAGCCAATACCTGCTGCATGGGCAGGGGAAGCTTATCAAGCCAAATCTGTCGGAAAATTGCATTATCCCTATGACGACCAGCAAGCAGAGAACACATGTGTCGCATAAGTTGGGAAGGTGTTTGATCGAAAAGTTCGACTTGCGTGAAAAGCTCACGCAGCATTCGGTTGGCCGACTTGGCCACACGATTAATTACAGCACCCTTCAACTGGGTGTATGGCTCCTCAGCAGGGATAGGATCAAGGAGGTCTTCGACGTCAACGGCAACATCGAAAGGAAGTGATTGCACTACGAATGAATAACGCGTGCGTTCACTGGTGATACGACGCATCGAGAAAACTGCCTCGATCTGTTTAAACCATACGCGAGGGTTGCTTGGCTTAAATGGGGGCAATTTGAAAGAGAGGCTATGGACGTCAAGAGAGTCTGCGTTAGTCTCATTGTCCGTCATAGTAAGTGATATGGTGCGTAAAGATAGAAAAGCGGGGTCCCCAAGTTTGTAGTGTAGACGAGGGTCGAAACTGCTAAGAACCGAGGTGTACAAAATAAATTAACGCTAAGTGGAGAATTGTGTCTAAACTACAAACGACAAAAGGACGGCAAACATGTCAGAGGATTGTTAGAATGCAGACTCATAAAAACGCAGCTTCTAGATAGCGAGTGTTGTTGAGGATTGTAATGAACTCTGAGCTCGATCCAGATAGCTATACATCAAGGATGAAGAGCAGAGTCAGGAGTTCAATTGAGACGGCGATCAGTAGAATGCAATTGAGAAATGAAGATCAATCATTGCAATTGACTGAAAGTAATTGAGAGAGATCAGTACAATCAAGATAGCAGCGGTGACATGCAGCAGCGAAAACAGAAGACGTCCAAAATGCCGGTTGAAGCTGGCTGTTGTGTTTTATTTAGCACGTTAAAACAAGCGATCATAAAGATTCAGGTGACCAAGAAAGATACAAAGATGTAAATTGTACAAATACCTACACGACCAACGAGAAAATTCTTGATCCACGTAAGAAGTTTGCCTTGAATACCAAACATTCTCAATTTGTAAAGGAGATGCTAGTGCGGAACACTATCGAAGGCCTTCTGGAAATCAATGTAGACCACCTGCACAGCGTATTTTGCGTCAAGTGCTTTTGTTAAGCATTGCATCGTATAAAGTAAGTTCTTAACACACGATCTTCCCCTACGAAAGCCGTATTGTGCAGTTGATAAGAGGTTACGGATTTCTAAATAAATCATCAATTCCTTTTTGACAACCTTCTCCATAATCTTGCAAAAGATTAAGGTTAGGCTGACGGGCCTGTAGTTTGTAGCAAATGCACGACTACCACTTTTGTGAAGTGGTGTGATGTGGGCAGTTTTCCAGTTGTTAGGAAGGATTCCCGTATGGAAAGATTTCTGTCCCAGAAAGGATAGCGGTTTCACCAGCTCTCGAGCAAGCTTGAGGAGTAGCTTTGCTGGAATCTCGTCGGGGCCAGGGGATTTGCATGCCTTCAGACTTTTTATTTCTCCAAAGACCGCCTCTTCTCGAAAGAGCATATCCTGAATAATTGGCGCTCCCAAAGTCTCGTAACTAGATGAAAAAAAACTTGTCTGGTGAAAACCGACTGAAAGAACTGTGAAAAGTGTTCAGCTTTGATTTTAATTTCTGATATCTCCTGATATTTCCTGTTTCTTATATCTAAGGAGCATTCCATTGCTTAGTTTAAGATTAGAACTTATTAAGTTTCTTTTCTGGGGTTAACTAAGGAATCAGGTATATGAATTGTTCGGATGAGACTTTTTGGATATAAACTTGTTAACATGGATCATTAGTAAGCTATATTGCGGTAGCGGAAGATGCTGTGTAACGGTTGGTTAGCGATTTTTTGTTTCGTTGCCCTAGAGACCGTGTCTACAATCGCGTCACGACCAGCCGGTCCTCCACAAAAACCTATGGAATCGACTGCGAGCAATCCCCAATCTTCTAACTTACTTCTCCTCATTAAATTATACTTGTTGGAATTTCCTATTACTGTATCTTGATCGTTATATTTACATCACTACTCCCAATAAACTTTCCTAATAGCATCCCATCCTCTTACATCTGAAGTACTTAGAATTATATATTGTAGGATGACAACCGAAGGGGATATTAATCAGCCCCTTTCAGAAAATTTACCCACCAAGGATTCATTTGTAGATAGAAGTATAGCAAACTCTCTTCAGACGCTGGAGTAAAACCAGACGTAACAGCTGAGCCTAAAACACACCATTTAACGTGAAATAATGGGAATGTATGTTGGTTTAAACAGAGCTCCAAAGGTAGCAAGAAACGTTAGTGGCCATAAATACAAAAGTGAATTAAGTATATATATAAATATGCGAATGAACATAGAGGACGAGATACAGCAAAATAGTGATCCATTTGAATGGACAGGTGATAGTGATATGCCTGCCAAAAAACAGTGTAGGAGGCAGGGCTACGGAACACTGCAGCTTAGATGCTGATGAAGAGTAAGAGGAGAGATTTTCCGTGATTTGCAGGAGAAGGGTTCGGCAATAGAGAGGGCGTGGCACCGGCTATTTTAACGGACAATTTTTTACATCATCATTATCCCAGATCCACGCGAAATATACCCACTTCCTTCGGGAAGCTCTATTCAATTATGTTTCCTTTATAATATCACCTTTAAGCTTCACAAAACTCAAGCATTCTTCATAGTTTTAATAAACGTGACATCGATGCTTTTAAACACGTAAAAAGAACGCGCTCTATCTCAATAGTCGTCCAAGTACATATCAGGCGTTGATGATTAAGAGGAAACGCAAGCACAGGACAATAAAATTATAAAATCTGTCTAAGCAGTAAGAAAAGTTGTTCCTTGTCGTTCTGCGAGCTTGCTCAGGTGGTTATTTTCTCGCTCTGCGTTCTTTATCGCTGTCAGTGCACTCCCCTCAATGCCCTCGGAATGCAGTGGACGGGGTGCCGCTATCGGTACGGCTCACCCTGCCCTCCATCCACCACTCCTACGGGTTATTGTTTGGCAAACCCAACGCTGACGGTAGAGGTCTCGCTCGGGAAGCCTGCGGAATATCGAGTTTTTCGCCACCGAAGATTTTCGTCAGGCGCAGCCGCCTCACGGGCGTAAATGAGCACACAAGCGGACTATGCTGAAAGTGCCTGGGCTTACTTATTGCAGGGATCACCGAGGTTGTAGGGAGTGATGGTGTGGCTATTTGCCACCTGACGCAAAAATCGGCTACCGAAGGCACATTTGTGATATCACTTTGCTATCAGGGATTTTGGCTTAGGATTCATCTTGTTCTTCGATGCTCTAATTTCGAAATTAGCTATTTTACCGCTACTCAGGTTTTCGAACTCACCATTATTTTTCACATAAAAAAACAGCGAACTTCCTGCCTTCACAATAAAGCGTTTGTTTCTGTTGAATTTGACTGCAATAACTCCTGAAAACAGTTTTGCTTACCGTCCTGTAGACAAGTATGCTTCGTTTCACTTCTCGCTACGTTTTCTAATCGGCACATAGGCTATCAAATACAGACAGTCGTTTGGTGGTGGGTATTATTAACCTGTAATGGGTGTCGTGCCCTAATCACCTTGCGAGGTCGTGTTCAGACAAGTTTTGTACCTAAAAGCCCTTATAGCTACAAATTGCTCAAAACTGTTTAACTGTTGGTTATTTTGAATGCAAAAATGACAGAAAACATAAGAAAAGACTGAGGCAAGCACTGCCATCTAATTTTTCTTCGATTCGACGACATATTTTTCACCTAACCCCATCGTACGCCGTTCACAGCACTTGTTTCACCGTTCTATCGATGCTCTTAGCAGATACTTCGTTTTTCGGTCAATGTTCATTGCAGTTTCTTTAATTAGCTGGGGTCACAACTTCAAGTTTTCATTCGATTTCGTTTTTGACAACAGAAAAAAACACCACTGACACTAAAGTATGAAATGAACTGGTGAATTGTTTCTGCACTATTTAGTATACCTAACAACTTCCGGTTTTACGTTCATTAATTCGATAAATTCTTCTGTCAGTTATTGCTGTAGTCAAAATTTAGTTAACAATTTTTAGTTGGTTGAAATAAAAAATGACTAGTGTTTCATGTTTATTGTGTAAACAGGCCATTATCCAACTCTGCTGGATGGACATGGCTCCTAGTTACTTCTTGTACAGTAGTACTTAAGACCGGTTACCCTATGCAAGTCGATGGACGCTTGCAGTGTACTATTTATTTATGACAGCAAAAGCTAGTGACATCGACAGAGATACACTGAACTGCAGACTTAAACATCCATTTTATCATTTTCTCCAGCCTTACGTTCGCTCATTAGCCAACCTATGCAGGTGCTGGAACAGCACCTTTAACTATAACGTCTCATGTACAAGGAACGAGTCTTCGTCGTTAAGTGTCGTTCGAATGTTATAGTTGACCTCATGTATACTTTACTTGTTCACCAGTTCTGACCTTACAAATTTTTTAAGGGCTGTTACGTACTTGTTCGGGTTTCCCTTTTTCGGTTTTTGGCTACCAGTATCCCATGTTTTCGCTAGTCGATTCAGGTCAAGATGCATAGGATAATAACCAGTAAATAATAGCTGGATTGCGTAGACCGCAAAAAGATTTAGTGAATGTCTGATCCTGCCGTCTGCCGACCGCTCACGAACGATCGATAGCCCGCACCAAATGCCCCACAACATCGGACGAGGAGCTTTAGTTCATCACCGATAGCAGATTTCGCCGTCCTATCGATCTCCCTCCCTCCCTCCCTCCCTCCCTCGCTCTCTCCTCCACCGATTTCGCACTGGTGGCAATATGATCAAGACGATCGGAGAAATATTAGGTGCAGTGACTAAAAATACTAAACCCGTCTACGTCTGCCATATGTGCCTGGTTTTCACAGAGAAAGAAAAGGGGCGGCTCAGATCCTATTTGAGTGGAAGTGTAGTAGAGGCCGCATTATGAAGCCATTGCAGCCTGACTGCCCGTCCAATATTCATCAATCCACACACTGGAATGATCGCGAGAACAGAGTTATCCCCTCCGTTTTGCTGTCTTTCAAACCACAAATTATAGCTCATATTGACAGTTTCAAAGCGCGTCCTGTTTCTTATAATGAGGAATGCGCTGAAGTGCCAGAGTATGCCCTTCCATGCATTATTTGAATATTCGAGCCTGTCAGTCGTCTGCTGTTAAGATTGGACAATGGCTGACAGAGCCACGATAGTCTGCCTACGTGTGTCTCACACGACCTTTGACCAAGTTATGCACTCTGATACAACAAAGCACCTGCTTTCAACTTGCTGGAGAAATTTCACATCTGCGCAGGTGGTTGGTTGTGTGGAATGAGAAATGCATGGACTGATGTGAGGGTGGTGTGGTGATTTGGTTTGATGTTCGGTGTTTTACTGTAGATTTTTGTGGAGGTACATATGACCAACTAGGCCCATGTGATAACTGAATGCGCATTAGCAGTGTGTGCAATTGAGGTGGGCGCGCCTAGTGTACGTTGATGCTTCTAACGTAGACTTGCCGGTCTGTGTGGATTTGCAAGTGACCGATCAGGCTGATGCGTGATTTAAAGGTGTGATCGTAATCGGGGCAGACTGGGATCGAGTCCGACCAGATATTGCAGAGGGCAGTTAAGGTAGCGGGATTGGCGATGATGGAGGTTGTGGCTGTGTGCTGTCGTTACTTCGAATCCCTATCGAGGACGCCGAGTTTTGCACAATTGGGTTAAAAGAAATATAGTTTTTGTCACCCGTGGCGACGTCGCCGTAGAACATTCGCTTGTGTAGGCATTCCTCGACTTTCAGGACGTGGCCACCCCATCTTAGTTGAATTTGCTTCATCATAGCGTGGGTGCCGAGTATTCCTGTTTGCTCGAGAGCTCCTGCGTCTGATATCCAGTTTTGCCACCGCTTCGGTATTCTTCGGATGAAGCTACAGTGAAAGTTGTTGAGCTTCATCACTTGGTTCTCGTACACCGCCTGGGTAACTGCCCCATACAACAGCGTTGTCAAGATGATGAATTGGTACACCTTCAGTTTCTTATTGATACCCAGCCGCCCCCCCGCCAATGGTATTCTTCTATCAAAATAGTGGGCAACATGACACCGAGTAGGCTGGAAGCGAGGACGAAGCTTTGGTTCCCCCATTGGGCACTTCTAATACCACCGAGAGTACTTCGCTGTCCGTGACTCTGGCCACTTTTTCATTGTGAAGTTGACGTACCATTTGCATAACAGTGCTTCGGACATCCGAATTTCAGCATGATCCTCTAGAGTCCGTAGTGGTTCACGGCGTTGAAGGCCCTTGTTAGAACCTAGAAGATGGTGTAGAAGTTGGTTATCCTCTCCTGGTACTTCTTCTATAGGCGGCGGGCTGCGAAGATCGTGTCAATGGTTCCGGGACTCTTTCGCAATCCACATTGGCTTCCTGTGAACGTCTCTTCTCCAGATACGTGTTCAGGCAGTTAAAGAGGACACAATTGGAGATTATCCCTACGAGATCTAGTTAAGAGGTACCTCTGTGATTGTCAGAGTTTTCGGGTTTCTTCGCGCGTGCGCATATGAACGATAATCGGGTCTCTAAATTCCCCAGGGACAGGTTTCTGTTCTATTAGTTCACCTGAAAATGCTTTAAATATTACTTCCAGCAGCAACGTTTTCGTTTAAGGATGATTATCACAATTTATGAATAAACTAACCTAAATAAAATTGTAATCTACATCTTTCTTTTTAGGACTTTCAGAGTATGGAGCCTACTCTGCAGACTTCAAGAAAACGCAAAAAACTCATTCGCCGCATTCACTCCTGAAGCGACGAAGACTTTCAAAAGGATCTGAAGGAAAAAAAACACAGAACACTGTTTGAAGCGGCCCTATCAGACGACTGGCAGGTCAGCATGGAATTAGGGAATTTTCTTTTTTTACTTTTGTTACTATCTCTATAAGTTCGTTTTGCTGGCATTGTCACTTTGCCACCCAAAAACTGTCCCCCATTGTAAAGTTTGGTAGAGTTGGGTGTAAGTTATATCAATTGCTGATCGCGAAAAGTAAAAAATACAACGGAAACGAGAAAAAAGAGGTTATTTAGAAGCTTGCATAGTAAATCTGGAGGTGAACACAACCTGATCGTCAGGCCAACCAATCTTGTTCCTTCTGCCTCTTATTGATATAAGTTGCTAGATAAAATTTATTGACATAAAATGCCAGGACACTTGGAGCGATGCGGGATGAAAACAGTTGCTCTGACGTTAACGAAGAATATTTATTTTCCCGAATAAAGTGCCTTACTTTGATTCCCTGTGACCAAGAGTTTTTGATCGATATCCACGGATTACACAGATTAAAGTATTTATTTTGTCGTTTTTTGCTGCGTGCTTCTGCTTTTGTTATCCTATAATTTTTTTGACAAATTTACCTTTCTTACAGTTAAACATGGGAGCCTCACTGGCCGAACGCCTTGAAAGGATAGCCAATGAGAAGAAATTGACTGTGCCCCAAGTGAAACGTCTCCTCAAATGGTCCTAACTAACGAGGACGTTGTGGCCGCGTTCAGACACTACATGGATGGCCAATTGGCATTGCTTGAGCCGGAGACCGGCGAGCCCTCCTCGGCCACTCGGAGACAGGCCCATATCTTGGGCGTCGATCAGATGGCCCTAAGCCGTTGCTCTGGCGACCCTGCCATCGAGAATCCGATTGTTCACCGGGTGTTAACAAGGTTCGTTTCGAAACTTAACCGTCTTTAACATGAGTTTGAAAATTTGATGCTGCTACTGCGGCTGCTGATACAACAACAACAAAAACTAGTACTACTAATAATAATATCGTTACTACTACTACTACTACTACTACTACTACTACTACTACTACTACTACTACTACTACTACTACTACTACTACTACTACTACTACTACTACTACTACTACTACTACTACTACTACTACTACTACTGCTACTACTACTTCTACCACTAATACTGCTACTGCTGTCGTTTCGATCACTGACAATGCAAACACCTGGCCTGGTGTCATGACCGGAGGTGGGGAGGGCATAGGTGGTTGGCACGGCCAGAGCCGCCCCTAGGCGTGCCATCATCCTGCGTGGAGCTGATGCACCATGTGTGTGAATCGCTCAGGACGGCCGAATTTCTGCATGATTTTCCACAGTCCATCGCAATTAACTGTGTCAAAGGCTTTCTTCAGATCCACAAATGTAGTTTAGAGGTGGGTTCGTATCTTTTGAAATTTCCATTGTAGCTGACGAGTGGTGAAGATCCTGTTGGTTGTTCCATGATGTCATCGGAAGCCACATTGGCTTTCCAGGAGCAGTCCCTGATCTAGGCGGCTGTTAAGAGGATTAAGAAAAATACGAGCGAAGATCTCCCCGGCTATGTTGAGCAGGAAATGCCTCTATGATTATCACAGAGATGCGGGTTGCCTTCCCGCTTGTAGGGATGAACGATGGTCGCGTCATTGAAACCCTGAGGGACCTATCTTTGGCGCAACCTCTCCTTTAATATCGTTGTAAGTTCCGTCATCAGCCGGGGGCGACCGCACTTAGACTTCTGTCGGGATGACATCGGATCCCGGTGCTTTCCAGCTGGAGAGTTGTTGCATGACGGGGATGATTTCTTGGGGCGGGGGGGGGGGAGTTGAGGCGGAAGATTTAGGTCATTTTTCATTTCCTCTTGTGGGAGCCGGCCGATGGCAGCATTGGTGATGGCTGATGAGCGGTTCAGGGTACTTTTGAAGCGCTCAGAAGTGCGCTTAAGAACTCGTGATTTATCCACCAGATGTGTTGCGCAATCGGAACTGAGCAGCGGCGCGATGCCTTTGACGCAGAAGCCGTATATGGCCTGGATGGAGTTTAAGCAATTTTTCATATCGTTGCTGTCCGCGTACCCTTGGATTTCCTCAGCCTTGCAGGCCATCTAGGCGTTCTGCATCTCCCGCAGTCTTTGCTGTATAAGACGGCAGCATCTGAAGAAAGGTGCTTTGTTGGCACCAATCCGGCGGTCCATTTTCCATTATTCATCCGCAGGTGCGTGATTGTATCGTCCTTGAAGTCCTGTGGAACTTGTCTTTGTCTCCAAATCTTTTGGAACATCGATTTTTGTTTACAAGTTGGTGGGCACCATATGAATCGCTTCAGCGCCAAGAGTTTTTATCATGGACATCTACTGCACTTCTGCCACTGTCCCATGTGCGGGGCAGTATATCAAGGTCGTTATTGATTTCTGCTGGATAGAGTTTGTTGATTGGAGGTGGACTGTTGGTGGCGTACTTCAAGTGCGCAGCCCGAGGCGCCAGGTTTTTTGGTCTTAACTGAGCTGGAGCCCTACTTGATAGCCTTGAAGAAGCTCTTCCTTTCAGTGAAGTCATCATATGCCGGGATTTTATAAGTTTTTTTTAAAATCAACCTTTTTTCTGTATCTGTTGTGCCCTCCGTTGCAAGCGGTTTGGAAATCCGGAGAATGCAGCTTGACTTGCCGCATTCCTTTTGTTATTGTAGGGCCTATGTACCTGGTTTTTCCCTTTGAGGGGCGCCGAATTTCTTCAAAATTGTTTTCAGACTAGTCTTGGTATTGTCGGATTGAGGTTTTAACGACTTCATGGCTGAGGTTTAGATGACGTTCCGCAGTTTGCTCCATTTTTCCTCCACATCGTCCTCATCCGAGACTTCCATTGCATCAAATTGTTGTTCATGTTGCTGTTGATGTCCAGTTTGCGGTTAGTCAGTTTTAGTAGTTCTGGGTTTAATTTATTGGCGTGTGCCTCCCATTCGTGCTTAGAATTGCAGTCTTATCTTTGATGTGACTAAGCAGTGCTCGGTCTAAGGCGGGCGTTAGACGGAGTCATTACGCTCTCCACCTCTTCATATCATATCGGTCTGACTCGGGCTTGTCAATATTATGGAAGGAAAGAGGATGTGGCCGATTCGGCCCGGGTCTACTAACAATTTCTCTCATTCTAATGAAACCCGACGGGGTTTGGAAGGTTGCCAAATGACGAAGTATATCGTCCCGACAGTAAAGCCGTAATGACCGTTTCTTTATTTATCCGATATGGCAACTATATTTGTGGGGAGGTCTCCGACCCCATTTCTAGTTCAGTTGGATTACATGCGGGGCCTGTAACGTATGTCCCACGCATAACAGATCTAGCCTCGGTAGGCACCGAACCTACCCACGCTGTAGACGTTGGACAAGAGGACGAGGCAAATGTAACGCAAGACTATAACTATACCGACCTTCATGCGCAATTCAGCTGTATATCCTCGGACCAGTCATTTGCGTCAAACGAGTTATGATTTTGTGGTTTGACTTGCAACCGCCTTTTCTTTTTCCTTCGACTTGCTTTGTCGGTAGGTCAGTGGCGAAGAAAATCCGCTGCAACTTAAGGGATACTGCGAACCCTAAGATATCCCGAACGGGCAAGACCCGATGCACCCTTCAAGATATGATCTTTCCTGATGACGATGATGATGCTGCCGATTCCAACGCTGCTGAGCAATCTGACTCTGACTACCAGCCAACTGCTCTGGACATGGAAATTCTACAGCTAGATAGACTGTACGACCGTCTGCCTGAGCCCGATACCGGTCTTCTTTCAGCGGAGAGTGATGAGGATGGTAATCAGGAGGAAGAGGAAACTAGTCTGGAACTTATGTCAGCTGATTCTGCCAGAGTGAGTGGAGAGGATGATGATGGTGACAATGGTGAGGACCGTGGTTGTCGCCACCACCATTATTTTACACGTTCATGTAAAGTAAGCCCTTACTTTCACTTTCCTTACACATTTTTGAGATGATTTGAGACCGACTTATGAAACGGTGTAAAATTGTACATTCTGTCAGAAAAATGACTGGTTGAAAGCCTACATTGGGCTGGGGATGGCAAAAGCCTTGACATTACCCGGTCATACAAAGAATTAGGCTTGGCTTAACAATGGTGATGTATTTATTTAGCCTCAACAGCAATTATACTGCCCTTGTGTTTAAGCTTTGTTCAGTATTTCAGTAGTAATTTTAAATCGAGGCTACAATTTGAATGCATGTCATTAGACTCCATTAATAGAGTCTCGCAGCCATTTACATGTTTTTAAAGTGTTCCACGTCCTTACCTTCGGCAATGTCATTGCTTTCCCAACCGAAGTAAACCGTTGAATTCCCTTTCATCACTCCAAGACACCTGTCTATAGAACAACCTATGAATATCAACATTGCTGCAGTGAAATATTATTCCCTTTTTACTTTCAATGCAACTGAATGCGAACTGTTTGACGTTTGCACTTTACGGTTTTTTAGCCCAACACGTGAGGCGGGTGTGCAACTGGATTAGGAAGACATGGTTGGGTAGATTTACGGTCGGAAATCAGTACTCAAAGCGCAATATTTAAGTTGGGCTGGTGCCTGTAGTATTGTAACCTTCTGTTGTAACGTGTCACTCTGGCAAGATTGGCTGCGTTCGTCTCCGCCTTTCTTGAGAATTTTGCATGTGCCATCCAAATCGCTTTGCCTATTTATGCATTGCCTGCATGCATTGTTTCCAGGAATTCTCCGTCTGCTTTTTGGGAAGCGTTAGCAATACGAGTTTCGTCCCATGCAAATGTGCCTGTCCATTGTGTGCATGACCACCCGGGATAGATGGTCTCGCCTCTTCACTGTTAGCCAATGTTTATGTGTTCTGGTGGAAGCAGCTTTCCAGGGTTGGCCACAATAGACTGCATTACAACTTGTACGTAGGATTTTATAGATGATTTCCTTTTCATCGAAGTAGCCAGCCCCTTCCTTAGGGTAAACAAATTGGGTTCAAACGTAATTGTATGTTTGCGTGTTGCCTGTTTCTGAGGTTTTTTTCCAATTGTCTTTTGACTACCTCAGCTACCCTTCTAATGTGCTGGGCAGTTCACCAAATAAATTGTTTTGACGTCTATTTGACCGTACTGTTGGAAATGCCCATTTCTTGTGACTCCTGACTCCAAATGCATTGACAAAACGTAAACAGGGTACCCATTTTGGGGGGACTTATGTGAAAAAGTGTTTTGTTTCTGCTCTACAAGTTTCTTCTTCGGAGTACCTAGTCTTAACTCGATATAGTAGTCTGCTCGCGTAACTCCCCTTGTAAGGGACAGGATGGTTGCTCTTGGTGCAGGATGAACTCGAATGTCTCCGTGGTCACCAGATTTATTCAGTGATTCATCAGTCTTTCGATGTACAGGGAAATAAGGGGTTATGGTTTGTCCATCAATTTCCCTTTCGATAATAATTTCCCGGGAATGTGAAGTCAAGAGTATTATGAAACACTTGGTTGCTCGATACCGCACGTATCTTCTACGTAGTGCACGCATAATTTGGGTCTGAATTTTGGAAGAGCAGTAGCCGATAATTTCTGCGTGATGGCTTCCACGACAAACGTGGATATAGGTGCACTCATAGGAGAGCGTCTTTTAGTAGTCAATCGTATCGTTTGGCAAGATAAAAATTAGCTTCCAGACAAGGAGTTAAAATAAGCCCCCCCAGGCAAAGTGGTAGTCTAGATTTCCGTTTAAATACTCTAAAAAGCATAACTCCGCCAGAGGGCAGATCTCGAATTCGTGATAGGTACAAATGTTAATGTTTGTGAAGTCGACCGCCATTGCGACGTGTACAAGTTTTATCGCATGATTTTTTCAGGATTAATGTGGGATAGTGTGTTGATCGTCGGCATGCACGTGCATTGTATGGCTGTTTATGGTGAATGTCCTGTGTCACGCGTTAGGCGAAGGCTTAGGTCATGTCACCCTCATCACCGGCTTGACCCGGTCAAACCACTGATACATGGGAGGGGAAAAATGAAGCCAATACTGTGGTACCCTTTCTCATTGCAATTTAGCGTACTGTTCGCTTTGACAAATATGCCGCGCTTGGGAGTATCAGGATGCGCTAAAAGTCGGGGCTTGGGTGGTTGCTGTTACTGTCTACTCTTTCAAGTTTCCCTCGCTGCAGTCAGATTGCCACCCAATTGGAAGACCGCGTGGATGTCCCCGATACATAACGGTGGCAGCCGGGCTTCCGCAAATAACTACAGGCCGGCAAGTCTCAGCTCCATATGTTGCAAGATTATGGAGCGAATCATCGAACGTGAACTGATGCAGTTTCTGGAGCAGCATCATCTTCTCTCTGACGCGCAGCACGGATTCCGCAGAGGAAGGTCCTGTTTAACTAATTTGCTCTACTGTCTGGAACGATGGACCCGAGCGGTCGATTTAGGAAATGTGGTGCACGCATTCTACATAGACTTCAAGAAGGCCTTTGATAGCGTGCCTCACCAGCTTCTCCTATACAAACTCAACCGTATTGGGGTTAGGGGCAGGCTTTTGAAGTGGATCGAAAACTTCTTGATTGGGCGATCTCCGATTGTCCGTCTTGGCAGTCAACAATCGGCGGAGGTGGCGGTTGAGAGTGGGGTTCCTCAGGGCTCCGTCCTTGGCCCTATCCTCTTCCATATATACATTGATAACTTGGTAACTGGGTTGGACTGTGACACCGCCATGTTTGCTTACGATATAAAGCGTTGGAACGTCATCCACAACGCAGCTGATGAAGCAAATCTCCAGGTGAACTTGCATCGACTCGAGGAATGGTCGCACAACTGGCTCCTCCCATTCAATGCTACCAAGTGCAATATTCTGCGATTCGGCAGAACCAGCTCCGGGCACCAGAGAATTTACTATCTGGATGACACACCGCTACCAGAGGTAGAGGCTCAGAAAGATCAAGGAGTATGGATCACGCCCTCACTGAAGCCATCGTTCCATTGCTCAAAAGTATCAAAATCTGCCATGTCAAGCTTATATCTAATTAAGCGAGCGTTTGCAAAGTTCGACAAAGAGTGCTTTAATAAGGTCTTCGGGATGTTCGTGCGACCGTAATTGGAATTTGCCATACAAGCCTTGAGACCGTGGTCTGTCAAAGACCACAACACCCTTGAGAAGGTCCAAAGACGTGCAACCAAGCTTGTTCAAGGTCAAAGCTGCCTGCCTTACGAGACACGATTGTCCAATATTGAGCTGTTTCCTCTGGACTTTAGACAGCTACGCGGCGACCTAATACAAGCCTTTCGCATACTGCGGGGTCAGGATTGTTGCCTTGCATCTGGCGACTTCTTTGAGCTGGCCGCTACCACTACTCTGCGAGGACATCCTATTGAACTACGTGTGACAGGTGCAAGACTCGACACAAGAAGGTTCTTCTTCTCTAACAGAGTGATTAAGGCCTGGAATGCTCTGCCTGTGGGCATAATCATGTCCCCATCCGTTGACACTTTTAAGTGGAAGTTTGACCAATACAGCCATAAGTACCACCACGACATCAGAACCTAACACATTTCCTGAAATATATTCCCGCCCACATTTTAGCGTTATATAACATACTACTCGATATTTGTGAGTAATATTATTTTATAATTGTTTGTCCGATGCCCTGTAGTGTGACGTGGAGATAACCCTTTGTCAAACGTCCATTATATGTCGGCCTTTTTTTAATTTGCAGTGTCATTGACATCAATAGGGAGTTCAAAGGCTTCGCCTTTATTTCCCTTAATAAAACTGAACTGGACTTCCTTCTCCATTGAAATCCTGGCAGGTACCAAAAATGACCTCGTATAAAAGGCCGCTGATGCACGACAAATCATTGTCTGCCACAGCGAGCTTCCGTTGAGTAGTAAAAACGTATTTGTTTGAATTCTCAACAAAAATTCTGAAATTTCAGCTTTCCGGATGTCGAAAAGTCAGAACTTCGATACCTCCAATGCCTTGTTATGGCCAGCATGTATCTCACAACTAAATCGAACGCGGCAGGCGGTCTTGACCAAGCCAAAGTTCGGTGACATAGCAACAAAAAGTGTGGGGAACGCTTTCATACATTAACGTCGCTTTGGAGGTCGTTTCTATTAGTAAAAGACCACGGGGAATCGGCATCGCTCACATACTAGAATCAATTATTTTCATTTGATCTTGAGGCCTAACACCCCCTCACATGGTGTGAGGCTAACTCCTGCGAAACGAACTGCGCTGAATGGACCCGCAAACGACTACATACCCGCGGTAATAAAACATGTGCTGGCAGAGAGAAGTTTTGAACCCTCGTCTCTGGCGGCCGAATACTGCAAACTCTGGCCACACGTTCGCCTTCCAGAACATCGAAATTCTGGATGAAGAGGGTGACTGCGGAAGCAGGAAACAATCGATGCCTGTCACATGGGGGCAATGGCCATTCTGCAGCCTGCTAATCTCAATGAACGGCAAATCTGATGCGAGCCTGAACCAAACGTTAACCCAGACTCAGGGTAACCTAGGTCGCTTACTCGTTTAGCGCAGCACAACTCGGATTCAACGAAAGCGCAGCCGTCAGTACTGCCGTATCAACTACTACCCGGTGGATTAGGGCAAAGGCAGTCAATTTGCACAGCCAAGTCTGGCAGCCCAAGAGGCGACCATCCAGCTTAGTGCGTACGCAGGCGATGGCCTCCAACGGCCAAACATCGGTTGCCAACGGACAACATGGCGATTAACGGCATTCTACCATCCTCATCCTCCGCCACGTCGAGTGTAACGGTAATCCCCTTTTACTGGCATTGCGTTAGCGTGACCGTCACCCTTATAGTTATTTTGATGCGCAATAAACTTCTCTCCTCCGACGCATGCTTGTTTGCTATTGAAACATAAGGACATTACGACTATCGTTCCCAACTGTCTTTTATTCCAACTAATGTTTGGGGTTGGGTATGTCTGGCTGACAGTGACCGGGAATGACCACCCTAGTCTCCTTTATCTTTACTGGTACACCTCCTTCTGCACATATATGCGAGGTTGACGACAGAGATATTTATAGCTTTTTCTAGGGCTTATTCTGTCGTCATTTAATCAATAATAACAGGGGCACCACCTGGGGCCAGAACCATGGATACGCACATAGCGCGGAGAATCCACAGAAGGGGCCCGTAAGCCATTTATTGAACGACCCACTGTCATCCTCTGTCTCAGTAGATCAGACAGTAATGCAGGAATGGGAGCAAATTTATCTATTCGATTCTCAAAACAGACAGGTTCCGGGTGGATTGCGAAGGTCGCAAACACGCAACTGCCTGCCAGGCCGAAGTCGATCAAGCTTTGATAATAGAGAGGGTGGCGAAGAACATGCGGAGAAATTGATACAATTATTTTCGGCTTGCTTATTCTCTATTCCTTAAGCATAAACTTGACGACCATCTAGAAACACACCGAGAGTACCCCACCGCACAACCCACAGAGTGGGTGGAGCAACAGGCGACTGGACCTGGGCTAGGAGCAAAGTGGCCGAAATAACTGAACGACCCGTCTACGTATACCTCACGGCGTGGTCCCCATAGCATGTACCAGATTACAATAAAGACGTCTCGAACATCGCATAGTGTGAATTTCACAAAGGTCTCATTGAGTAGAAACCATTGCAGCCGATCTCTCAATTCTGGGAAGGAGCGAATTATACCGTTAGTTGGCAACCCTCGAAGCCATGACTCTTAACGCGCCGTGATAGAGTCAACGGTGTCAAATTTGCACTAGTGAGGACTGTGCTAATTTGCCATGGGGATAACTTTCCTCATGTTGGCCTCCTTCCCTCTCCCGTGCAACAGTTGTCTGTCCGAGCCTCATCATTTAATGATGAGGATGATGATTGGACACGATGGCTGACATAGCTAAACAGTCCGTCTGTGCGTGCGAATCACGAACTGGTTCCCGTTACATGTACCAGGTTGCATCAAGGTTCGTGCGTCCCACAGAAGTGAGATGTGCGTGTGCTGACATGTGACTTTTCATCTGCCATACCTGCTATGGCAAGTTGGATCCCATGCTTACTACAGAAGAGATCATGGTGTTGAGGGAGATGGCATTTATGTTCGTGTCGTGGCGTAGGTGCAAATCTTGCCTAGGGACGTGTGTGGGCGGGTAGGTTAGGCGTACCTAAGGGAGCAACGAACAAAGCGGAATGCCCCAAGTTGGACTGAGATCTGACCAATCAGAAATGTCCTTGTGTGGCTAGCTTGTTGGCTGAATTTCTGACTGATCTGTGTGGTTGGGTTGACTCTTTGTCCTGTCTGGAGCTGGTGTGCGAGCGAGTCGGTTAGGATGGCTCCTCCTAACAAGATGATTAGAAATAAAAGCTTTCTTAAGAAGAGCTCGAATATTCTTATCGAATGAGTAAACGTTGCTTTTAAATGTACTAAAGCCCAGCCATACAAAAACGAAGTAAATAAAACGATATAAATCAAATAGCATTTGGAAAAACTTTTCAGTTTCACTTTATTCCAGGAAAATGTAGATGTGCACCTTTGAATTCCATACGTTTTACAATCGGTGGAGATTTAAACATCCTTTAAGAATTAGTGCAGATTTGATATGCCAGCTAGCCGACTGCTTGTTTTTTGTTTGCTTCAAAATGATGACAGAAGGATTCAATGGAATTTTTCTAATTTTCATTGCGAGGTAAGAGGTTTAGTTTGATATCACGAATACAGGTGTCCAAGGAATAAACGTTTTCTTGAAACGGGTCACTATGGAATTGCAGATAGAAGTATAAACATATCATTTTCAGTATTTTACGAACTTTTGCCTCCATAAATTTACCCTGGTTTCTTGCCACGATGGAATCCGCTAAAATTGCTGGTGCCCTTCAAATACCTGTGACTACTTCGCCATTTCTAGTATTCTTAATTATTTCATAAGATGATAGGCTCTATTGTTTTGTTTATAAAATCCGTCATAGTAAGTCAATAATTAAAAGTCTTTAGCTATGTAGTGAGTTCTCACACCGTCCTTTTTATGCGAATGAGGGTTTGAATCCGACAAATATATAAATGATTCCGGTGCTCGACCAGTCTCATTCCTTCGTCATCCACACTCTCTTCACCTCCATTCGGATTGGATCATATTTATCGGCACGCAACTTAATTGCTGCAAACGACGCTTTCGTCGTATTTGCTTCTCTCATGTTCCATTCTGGGATAACAATTACACTACAGATTGGTCATATCAATGCTCAATTAGTTATCAAATGACTAACGCCGTACCCTTTTCGCGTCTTAATTACCTTTCAGCAGAAACTAGACCGGAAAATGGCCGTTTGATGGCGGTTTCTTATGGGATATGTACATACGCTTGGAGATTACGGCATTTTAAAACAGAAGGTTGCCCATGGGCGTTGTTACTGATTTTTAGAACATAGCATCGTGCAGGTTTATGAATGAAGCTTTTTACCAAAGAAAGTTTTGTTTCTTTTAAATAACGTTGCCTTAACTAATTTGCACAGAGCAAAAAATTAAGTTTAGAATTGGCAGCGGTACATCTTTCTTGCTTATGTTTCGACTTCTCTTAGAACAGCACGGCCTATTAGTTACCTCGACAAGGCGGCACAGGCTGCACGCGGGCATTTCGCAGCCGGCATGCTCTGATTGGCAGTTTGACCGTCGTAGTCTGGCGATGTCCACCGTATTCTCCACAGCAGGGTGGTGCAGGGACGGTGATTGGCGCTGGATTATAGTGAGAGTAGACTTTCGATGTATCTACGTCACTCTCTGTTCGACTCCCCACCTGGTCTTGGTTTCAAGACAGTCAGGCCCACACAATGTAGTCCACCGCAAACAAGAACACAACAATGAAAGGAAGGGGCGGCTTGGATCTCAGCTGACTGGGAGTGCCATAAAGACTATATTAAGAAGGAGCCATTGCAGCCTGACTCAGTCTGCCAGTCAGCCACTCAGCATAAACACAACATATGCAACATCCATTAGGGGACTGCTCTGATTAAAATACGCAGCGTGCTCAGCACCTCATGCTTTGAAGCTCCTATCGAGAGCACTTTCAGACAGTCGCTTGGCGACAATTTATAATCTAGAAGGGTATCCGGAAGCAGATGTGTTGCCCTGTTTATTGAATTTTAGTATGAACTTCAATTTTCGAGTATTTGACCCGTCTATGGTGCCGGCTGGGTCCTTATATTGTCGCCACTAGGTTCTACCCAGAACATGGGCAGCGATTTGGGACAGGGGATCGTACTGCAGTATTGCTAGTTTGTGCTAGCATTATCACAGCAGCTTAGGCCATTAGCGACGAACTTAGTCACAACGACCTCCTGGTCTGGTTCCGTATGATAAGAGAAGTGGGACGCTAGTTGGGAGGATAGTGTATTCTGTACAGAAATATCGGCGGAGGGGTTAAAAGAAGTTGGCTGCCGGACGAGAGTACTTCAGACAGCTGTGAGAGCAGCGGCCCCAGTGTGAAATGGTGTGGAGTCGTCACAGGGCATCTGACGAGGTTATGTGTGAGTCAGCCTTGAAGATGATTGGCCGGTTTGGACAGCCAGGATTGTCGAGGCCCAGACATCCACTGATTCGCACGTGCATTTAGTTGCGAGAGGTTCAGCGTTCAACATACGCACGGAGTTGGGTCACTACGGCGTTTTCGAGGTCGAGGTTTCTTACAACTGATCCGCATTACTACGATATTTTCATTTTTTTTCCGACTGAATGCTCTCACAGGAGCTAGAAGTCTGAACCCAAACAAGCGAGAATTTCGTATTTCAGTAAATCTCGTTTCACACTGTCCATTTAATGGAGCAGTGTGTTAAAAAGTGAACCTGTCTTTTTGCCCATTTCTTTCCTAGGTCAAGTTACCGACTAGTGAGAACATTTTGGACACACCAGTTTGGATCCAAGAAGTTGATGCCTTTGCTAAAAAGTATTCACCCTCGAAAGACTCGGAAAATAAGGAGAAAAGCGCAACGGGTGAGGCTGCCTATCGCGAATATGAAACTCCAAACGAAGGGGACACAAATGAACCGCTTCAGACTGAGACCGTTGGTCTTTCTGAAAAGCGGCTACCACACCAGATATCGACCCAGAACCTGAGTGGGTCTGCCCCGACTGACACTGATGATCATATCTACAGCAGCTTTCTACGTTCGCTCTTCTCACCCGGAGTCACCTCGCCGAATAATAACTTCGAGATGGTAAGCAGCAGTCATCACTATCGACAAAAATTCCGCCCTTTAATGCTAATCTACTTCACCAAAGTCCTCGCCAATTACCACTTCGGTGTGAAGGAAAGTAGTCCGTGATTTATTTTGACGGGTCACCAAACAGACCTATTTCCTAGTGAGAACCCCCATGCCAGCGTCTCTTAACTTTTTTTCGCACCGTTGTTCTTTATGTGTTTCGCGTTCCGACGCTACCTTCACCCCTCTAAATTAGTCGATCTCGCATTTTGTAAAAATTCTGTTCTCTGACCTACTTAACAGCCAGGAGAATCCAGCATTTTCCTCAGCCAATCAAACTTTGGGGGGCTTGCCAGCCCTGAAAACTTTCTCACTACCTCCCCAGCTCATCGACCTAATGGCGAGCGTTCGAATGCAGAAGACTTTGATGATCCGGATTTCGATGTTATGGCAGAAATCGACAATGTCTGCAGCGAGGACCTTTTTGACGAGCTGCGCAACGATAGGGCGGTTCGTGTTTCAAAGATAGAAGCCAAGGTAGTCTTTGAATCTCAATTTTCCCCAGAACACTTTTTTAAATTTCAATTTTACCGACCTGGACGTATTTTCGAGTTACCTTGTGAAAAAGTGAACTTTAACAGCACCACCTATGGCACTGTATTTCATCACCCGTTCGCTCTGAGCCGTTTTTGTTAAGAATAACAATTGAATATTAATGGCCCTCGATTTCTCCTAATTAATCTGAACCATTTTCGTAATCTAGCATAGGGAACCCAGAGACCCAGGCCAGTCGCCTGTCGAGGTATTCAGTGACCCGTACAGTTTCAGGCATTTTACTTGCTTACCTGGTAAAGCGATTGTTTTATTATAATTTCAGGGTATGGCCATTTGCACATGCCATCACGTACGCACTAGCCTACTACGGGTACCTTATTATGGTACCCATTTACTGGCTGGGCTTGACCGGGTAGCTCTTCTGCACTACATTCATCTGATTCTCAATGACAGCCTGCAGTGGAGGGAAGGCGATTCATCCGATGACTTCCGCGGGAACCGACATTTACATGCTTATTCCCATCCGTCGACAGGGGTATAAAGTCTTTGTTTCCTGCTGGAACATGTACGCATGCAATATGGAGACACGTCCCTCTAATTTACCCTGGAATGACGGCATAACGATCTGCTTAACATCTTAGAACAAACTAGACTCGTTCTCATGTTAATCGACTGGTTAATTTACAGCATCAACGTTGACCGTTTGGCGTAGCAGTGACAGTTCGGCCGTCACAAGCAATAAACGAAGTCCTCCCCGTGCTTAACAGAGGGGGGTGTAGCACGTGGCATTTTGGGCGCGGCTGAGAGGTGCACTTTCAAGCGTGTACAAACGAGAACATGGTCAGACCCATAAGCGTTACCAGTCTTGGCACCACACATGAACACGTGCTATCACGAACCCAGCTGTTAAACCGTGAACTGACTAGGATTTAGTCGATATGCTTGGTCGTATGACCGCCGTTTAAATACCAGGTCAGCAAGTGTTTGCTGCGGGGCTAGAAGCACGTTTTCGTGACGACAATTCGGTTCTGATCATCAAAGTTTAGCAGTCTTTCACCATTTTCAAATCGATAACCAAGCCCAAAACGGCCAATAAGATGACTGTTTGTGGAGTCACCAAGTCCCTTTTGACCATTCCAGTCCCCGGCAACAATCAACAGATCGAAGCGAGGAAGTCTTTCAACTAACGCTTGCAGCTGCAGGTAACTCATCTCTTCGTTGCACTGTTTGGCAGCGGAAGTTGGTTCATACACGATGTTTGTGAAGTGGCGCTTCAGTCGCACGTAGGCCGTCCGTTCATTGACTAGTTCCCACTCAAGCAGTGCACGGTTCGCTTGTTGTGAGAGGACGATCACCACACCGTGTCTACCAGAGGAGTCGCGAGGGCCACTGTGGTACAAGTTGAAGTGTGTTTGCTATCGGGATGTCTATTTTCAGAGCGCCTGAGTTAGGGATTCGGACTTCAGACAGACAATAGACACCTATTTTGTACTGATAAAGCCTGTGCGCCGTCATACTGGTTATAAGCGTCCAGGAACGATCGCACATTCCAGCATCCAATACCAAGTGTCCGATTCCGATTGAGTAGTCCAGCTCGCATAATACTCGCCCGCAGCACTGGACTAGGGTTGTGGAGCGCGTCGGTTCCCGCGGCCGCCGTAGCATGGATCGTAGTACTGTAATTGGATATATGTTCATGGGGTTTTTGGAAACTGAGTACGGGCGGGTCCTCAGCAGCCGCTCCGATTGTTTGTTTGAGGTTGTCTCCTCTAGCGCTTTGGTTCAAGAGCCTATACCCACAAGTCAGCGGAGATGAGCGAACTTCTTAACGGCGGTTCATAGTCATTATGTCACAGTGCTGTCGTCGGGCTTTGCAGCATTTCATAAGGCTTTTGGCATTCCAGACCTCAGCATGTCGCATCCTGACAGCACTGCCGCTGCTGATCCGCGACTGCTTATTTGCCAGACCCAAAAGTCGGCTTATTTCGCAGCTAGCCTTCACTGAAGCCTGTTCCATCATCCGCCACCTGTGGACGCGCCGGGTAGCTAGTAGCTAGGATATTGGGCAACTCATCTTCCCGGCAACCCATCTTCCCATAAGACGCTGTCAAGACAACCGCACTTGAACGCAGATGCAGTGACTGGCATAGCTAAAGCACCCGTTTGCGCGAGCCACATGACCTGCTCCCACTCCATTTGTGCTATGCTACACCGAAAGATATGCGTGCTGCGTAAGTTAAATGTACATGTACTTATATGTGACGTTTCGCTCGAAATACTGGTGATGAGGAAGCGAATTATCTGTTTGCTGTGGGGAAGAAACAGGATGTTGCGTCGGTTGCGTTTATGTGCATTTTGTGCATCAGGTTTATATGTACCTGCACCAGTCAACTGACCGATTTTGACAGTGGCTGAAGCCTGAGCTTGGGAATAAAGGGTGAGGTCGATGACCCAGCGCATTTTCCTCACTATAAACAATCTGACGAGCTTGAAGGTATCACGGTGCGCTAAAAGCTGGTTTGGAAGGTTGGTAAATGACGGAATAACTTGGACCGCGCAGTCAGCCCAGTGTTTGTTTGTTTGGAGTGATCGACTGGCCGAATGAAAGTCAGACTGCAATGGATCCTTCTCAATGTGATCTTTATGGCACTCGCAGTTTGGGATCCGAGCCAGGTTTGATGGCACGCCTAGGTGCGGCTACGGTGGCGCCAGCCACTTGCAACCTCTCCCGCCTCCGGTCTTCTTGACTTGGTCATAACACCCGGCCCAGGTCGGGGAGGAGGAGGGCGTGCGGTATATGCAGCGCAAGTCTACTCTCACTATACTTTAGTTCACTTGCGAGTCACCGTCCCTGCGCCACCATGCTGTGAGGCACACTGTGGATTTCGTCGAAGCCGACGGTTGAACTGCCTGTTTTATATATAGCCCAGGTATGTGAATGGACAGGTAGGACGAGGTGTGTTTATGGGGTCTCGACTGCGTTTTTTTCCGAAGATATTCACGAAGGCACAGATAGCTGAGTAGTACCATGCGATAGCCGGATGTCCTGGGGCAGTGTGAATGTGAGACGTGGGCGACCCGCGTATCTTGGCCCTGGTTCACAGTGGGAGGAATGAACGAGTGATCGATGGTGCCTTCTTGCGATGTTACGGTGTGACTACAGTGGGAGGTTAGGATGGGGTGAGCCCACGCTGTTAGTCGTTATGGGGCGGACGGAGGGTAGGTAGATAGGCGTACTTAAAGGGAATTACTCGTGATGTGACGCCCTCTGAGAACTTAGCGAGTTGCTCGCGTTCTTATGACTATTGACTGGAAGCTGTCCGACCAGTGCGATGCGTGCTCTGAACGTCATTTGGCAATGCAGACATGTTGGTAGGTGTTGGATGTTTGCAGCGCTAATCCAGCGTATTCAAGATTTGCATGTTTCCCATTTCGCTTTGGCATCGTCTATGGGTTTCAATGATTGCATCTCAATCTGTCATGGTAGTGTGCCAAGCATACCTCTATTGAGCATGGGTCCAAAGACTGTTTTTTAGGAGTTTGAGGAGATCTCTAAGGTGTCCTCGCACGGCACTTGTTCACCTTGTCTCTGCACATGCATTGCGATGTCACCAAAAATAGGCTCATCATCCGTCCGTGAAACTTGGAAGATCCATCGCAGTTGTAGTTACATCAACGTCTCATGGTTACTAGGGGTCCAAATTCATCCAGGACTTCCGTGTAAGGGATCATGTCCCTCAGCCTCGGTTTTAGTACTCTGAGATGAAAGTTGTTCAGTTTCCTTCCTTTCTTAGGCTGCGCATGTTTCTGCCCATACAGGAACGTTTTACAAATGGCTTTTCGATGAATCTACAGAATCGTGTTCAGACGATGGATGCTGCGATTCCGAACTGAGCGTTGCAGCCGGGCAGAGGCCTGGCCGGTTATGGACATCCGACTTGCAGTTTTGTCTTCGGCGATTGTTCTGTTCTGGTGGTTTAGTTTGTTCACAGGTGCGAGGCGAATTCCTTTCACACTCTTCCAGGGGCGTTGTACTTATCAGATGTTTCCTGTTGATTAATAAGCAGTCTTCTCCATTTTGCTGATGAGGTCGATGTTTGTTGCAACCTGAGACAAAGGCCGTGGGTCCACTGCGTGTCGCTTCTGTCGTGGTGTTAAGGACGAGCAGCACATAATGAACTCTGCTCTTGGAGCCTCGCGTGGATGCTTTTATGCGTCGGATATTGCGCAACTGTCCGTCAGTTTAGCAGCCATCAGCATGGCGGAGAATATGTGACGGAATAGGGTGAGAGCCAATACACAGCCCTGCTTCTTCATATTTGTCACTGAATGCTTTCGAGTCATCATTCCGACGTGTCCTTGACGCCCCATCTGTGTAAAGAGTTTAACACATCCCTATTTTAACCTAATTTTTCAGAGACAATCACTATTGACTCTATCGAAGGTCTTTGTCTGTTCCGCATTTCCTGGCAGAAAGCAAGGTTCAAGGGTTCTGCGTTGATTTTTAAGGGGGCCTCGGCTTCAGTCGAAGGTTCAGGCTATTGAGTAGGGCACTAAGAAAGGTTTTTCATGCGATTGTAGGGAGGAGGTTGCTTCTGTGGTTTCTGGATGGTTACCGATTATCCTTCTATCTGTATATATGGCCTATGGTGATGTCCTTGAAGTTCTGAGGATTCTTTCCTTGTCTCCACATCAAGGAGAGAGGTGGATTTGTCCATCAGTCAATTGTCGCCATATTTGTAGATTTCATCTTTAAGGAACTCATCATCCGGTCTATTGCTGCTTACTATCTGATTTACAGCTTCGATAGGTTCTTGCAGCGAGAGCTGACTTTCGATATTCGCGTGAGTTTCTATCTGAGGTCGTCTGTTGGTAGCTTCATCGAATATTGTGAATGACCGATTATAGGCGCCTCTGATATATTCAGCCCAGCACTTAAGAATTTGTGATTTGTCCTTTTGGTGGGCTGTTCCACCGAAATTGAGGTGCAGCAACGTTGTTTTGGTTTGGGGGTCGTGGATAGCCTTGATTAATTCGAAGAAAATTTCATTTCATTTGCATCTCCCCATTCGTTGTTGCGTCAGGCCTTGACAGCGGAAAATAGCCGCTGTATTGGCCTCAGTGCTGTCGTTGCTGTAATTCGCGTGCAGTCTATTCTCCTCTCGAAGCAGATCGCAAAAGTCTTCGCCGTTGTAAGCAAACAAGTATTTCTGCTGACGTCATGCACGACTGAGGACTTCTAGGTCAGTTGAGTGGATGATGTTCCGTAGTTTGCTCCATTGTATCTTAATAATGGCATTCGCTTCCAAAGCTTGCACTTGCTCCAGACTTTGACTCGCGATCGCTAAAATAAAATCGGCGGTTAGCCGTATTGAAGTTTATAGTGTTTAACTTCTTATGTTGCCTTTCCTTGCGGTCGCCTACGTGGTTGCAGTTGGACCCACATCCTGAAGATGACTAGGTATTGATGAGTGCCCTGCATTGCCCTAGTCACAAGCACCTTACGTTGGTCACGTCTCCGAACAAGGACATAGTCTAGATGCCAGTGACGCAAACAAGGGTGTATCTACATCGCCTCGTCTCACATGGGGAGGCGAAGGTAGGTGATTTCCAGGATTGTGTTCCGTGCAGGCCTTCAGAAGGAGAAGGTCATTGCTGTTGTTGCGTCATATCCCATGTCAACCGAAAACTCTTCCAGGTAGCATGGTCCGTGTCGACGTGGAAATTCAGGTCACCAAGAGCAATTAGTTTGTATACATTCGGCAGAGTCGCTAGGATGGCGCGCAGGTCATCACAGAACTTGCTCGTTCTGTTATGGGGACTGGTCACTTGTAAGGAGGCGTAGATACTAACGACGGTAGCAAACTTGTTTCCGCGGAGAGGCGGGCGCAGGATCATGAAACGGCCGTTGATGCTCTGTGGTGGAGAGGGCAGTCATTACTGATGGCGAAAGCAACTTCGGCGTCTCGTCGTCCCGCCTTTAGGAGGTGTAACCAACGCCCAATTCGGTGAAACAGGCCCTACCGAGAACCGAAATGCCCACTTCGTGATTTGTCAGTTCTCAGGCGGCTGGAACTGTCCTCCTCTCCAGATGTATGGTCAGCAAAGTGTCGAAAAGGGAATGAACATTCCAGGCTTCCTAAGTGAGCAGTGTCGCGCTATTGGCCTGTGGGAAGGCACAGAGATGGAGTCGGACGTGGTTGTTGTTTCTTGTAGAGTCTTGACAGCCTGGTTATTGTCAGCAGGCCACGGTCAACTTGCAGAAGTGTGAATCCTAGTAGAGACTTGAGACTACCCACAAGCAAGCCAAATGCCACGTTGTATGCATTAGCTTTCGGTAATATCATTTAGCCTGAAATGTTACATTCCGCTCAACAACTTTTTGCTATTTTGTTTATTGCTATGAGTTCTTCGATGTTTATTTCCTCAAAAATCTACCTTGCTAGCGTGGGACGCAGAGGCCTCGCCCATCAGGCTGCTATACAATAAAAATCCCTGCTAGCTAGTCGTATTTGGTTTCTCTATCATACAGGAACTACGTCGCGATTTAACCGAACTGTTCACGGAGGATGATGAGGAGTACGATCAGGAAGTTGAGGACGAGGAGCCAAACCAGGAGACTCGTAAAAAGGAGCAGCAGGCCCTATCGACTTACCCAGTTCACACTACCAGTGAGCCTCCTGGTTCATGCCTCGGCTCAGAAACCTCTGTGACACCTATTCCCATGTAAGTCTTGTGCATTCAACTCATCGAAAGTCGCCCCAGAGACCACCCTTAGGTGAAAGTTGCATAATCCGTGTTCGCAGAAGTCCGACCCGTTATCTCTATAGTTTGCTCATTGTTCTCTACAACTTCTGTGCGCTGACCAGGCATTTATTTCTCCTTCTCCTTAGTGCCATAGATATGGCAGATCGGGTTAAACGTCAACTCAGTATGCATCTGCAGCTCCTGGTAAGCACCTATGTGGCCACTATCAGTCTATCAGATCTGGAGGAGACTGTATGTCGACCCATAACTTCCTTTGTTGATCAGATCCACGCCATTCTCCACCGTTCATCTCCCCTCCTCTCCGGTCTTTCCCACATCCGTGAGCTCCTGCCTCTTGTCGACGAGACACAGAAGTTTGTGCACGAGTTTGCTGGTCTCAGCATCCTACCCTGCTTCAGTTACTCTTTGGAGGACCGAACCCAGCTGATAAATACCCGCTATATTCCCCTGCCCTTCTTTCTGATGGATTATATCTTGCGTAGTGCCCTCTGGCCTTACCCTGACCTTTTGCCCCCTGGATTGGCTCCCCCTACGAATCTGGTTCAGCAGCGGCACAGGGAAATGTTCACTACCGACGAGGACAGCCTTCTTGTCCTTGGGATAGCCAACTTCGCAGAAGCCTTACCTAAACGTTTCGCCAACTTTGTTGAACGTTGCAACTTAGTTACCACGACGGTAGCGAGAGATAAACCGACACGTATGCAATCGAGTTTCTTCCGATTTGCCGCCACCAACCTCCTTCCTACGCGCACACCGCGCCAATTGTACTGTCGCAAATGCTATATCGATTTCTTCGGTCGTCTGCTCACGCAACGCAAAAGCACCGGATTAGGCTCTGGCAACAACAGCTTTTCCTCGCGTTCTCCACTAGGCCTTCTTCTACAGGACTTCCAGTCGCCTGAATTTTCCAGCATTGAAGCTAAACTGGGTCTTTTACGTTCCTGTGTGCCCGCCTTCGCTCGCCAAACGTCAAGCCATAGGCGCACCTACGCCGCGGGCTCCATCTTTTCCCGACCCGATGTCTGGCATCGTCTGCCGGCTGAGTACCGAGCCTGTACATATAGTCTTGCTCGTCAAATGGCTATCCCTAGCCTTGTCAACTCCGCACCAGTGCCGACTCGTGACTGCCTGAACGTCCGATTTCACGCCTCCTGCGCCCTTACACACTTCTTTGATAAGGCAATGTTGAGCTGGTGGCCCTCTTCGGAAGATTCAGATGACGCTTCACCACCGTACGCCTAATCTTTGTAAATCTTGAAGTCATATTTTCCATTTTCCTATGTATGGAAACAGAAGGCGTTTTTTGTCTGGTTCCTATCGCAGTTCAGCTAGATCACAGTCTTTGGTTTGCCTTCCTTAAAGGATCAAACGTTAACCGTGACTATACTGGTCCACTCTCTGCGAACTGTGAGTGCGACCATCTCAATCTGTGATAGTACTCACAGAGGTAGCTCACTCTTATCGCTTTCGTCAGGACCCTTTCATATGGGCATTTGGCAGTATTGAGTGTTTCGCTAAAGGAGTGCACCGACAAGAGCCAGGTAGGCAAAATGGCTATCATTTATTTTTCTCTCATCATACGGCGAAAATGGGCAGGCTGATAATTTTTAGAGGAAATTCTGCCTTGAATGTAAGTTTTCTCATTTAAACCGAGATGAAGGCCTTTGTCTTGTGCGTTGTTCTTTCGTTTTTTCCTTCGAGTCTTGTCCAATTGAGGTTTCTAGTTCGCTCGTCTGGTTTGATTTGGCATTAGACCTACCTTCGTTTTGTTCGACTGTTTTATCAGTTAAGCTAGTTTTTTTTCTTTCGACCAAGGAGTCTTTTCACTATTGCACAACTTCTCAATCATCCTTTTACTGCGAGTGGAATTACTTAGTAAATATCCTGACTCACTTGTGCCTCTCTTTCCGAATAGAGGCGAGCATTGTGAACATAAAATTGTGTCCGTGGCCATGTTCTGTTGAAATTTTGATTTCTAAAATTGGCCTTACTATCTCGTACTTTTGTCAACATTCATATTTTCGGAGGAGGCCAGTTCTCAAAGGGAGAATAAGGGAGCCCGCCTATGCCAAATCCTTGAATCTCAAATTTAAATCCCCTTCCCACGAACCCCAACTCGTGCTACGGAGGTTGCGATAACCCATGTCTCCAGGTCTCTGTCGGTGATTTTGGATGTTAGCTATGCAAACTAGCCTCTACAGTAGAAAGAAAGAACTGCGTCTCGAACCCTGGAACGTGAGAACTTTTCGTGCGCCGACAGCGCAGAACTTTGCAGCAGCGTAACGTTGATGCCACCTCCCTCTTCAGGGTGCTCTTGCCAGTTCATGGTTCGGAAAACCTCGAGGTGATGAGCAATGGTTTTCACTTTGGTCACAGCGATCTCGTCGACAACTGTGTTTAATGTATTGTCGTAATCATCCTGACTGATTGGACCTAAGGTTCTTATTTGCGGCATAGACCGGTATCACTGAAGGTTGCAATTGTGCGTCGCTGTAGTGTTTTTTTCCACGTTACGGTAGTTGCGGTGTACTATCCAACGCTGGATGCTGACGAAAACCAAGCCACAACGAACTCCAGATTAGTGCATAAGATCATCAATGCACTTAAGCTAATGGTTATACAAAGAAACTGCATGTCATTTTTAGGACGAGTCTCTAGTCTGTCTGTTTTCACAGCCAAGGACAAACAGGATACGGTGATAGTGACATTGGAAGGCACAACGCGATGATAGACGGAATGGGATGTCCAACTTCTGAACCCGGCAGACTGCATCCACCCACCTGGAACACTATTTGGAGGCTCCCCTATGCCCGAACATAACTGCGACTGCAGCCTACGATTAGTCTAAGTGATCCTTAGGGCAAAACAAAACAACCAGCAAGAACCGTCTTCCTGGGTAAACCTACAAGTGCTGTTCAGTGCTAATAGCCGATCTATTATACGACCTTCTGACCCAAATTTCGGCAATGTAGACCGTATCCGTGGTTTGGGGTGACGTTTTCATAGCTGTCTTAGAAAAAATTGCTCTTCGTCCTTCTGCTTGGGGTTCTCGCCTACTAACTATCTCAACTAGGCACGGTGTCTGCCGCCAGTGTAATGCAGTGAAGAGCGGGCGTTCATGATACGGTAAACCTATATCACGTAACCGGATATTGTTTGTTAGGACATCGAGAGCGCCTAAGGCAGGTCCGACCGCGGGATCGTTATAGACGACTAATCTGTGTAATTTTCAGGTGGGCGCGACGTGCGTGTGTCAATGTTTCGCAAATGCTACAGTGAAAATTCGATCCATTGTTACCTGTGTTCCAGACAAAGACGCAGCGCGGCTAGTTGAACGCGTGTAGTATAGTCGTTGGGAGAAGTCCCGTTGACTGAAATTTAGTTATGGCGACGTCTAAGAGAGTTGGTGGGGGTTTTCGCATTCTGATGATATACCTTTTATGGACAATTGAACAGTTGTTGGTGTCTGTGGAGAGTTATAGCTGCCCAATTCTGTCTTAGTCCTCCGTCCCTGGCGGATACGCTGCGCTGGGCACCACTGAATCAGGGATTTCGGGCAGGCGAAATATGCGTGGATCCGATCCCGTAGACCAACTGCAGGCTCTCAGAAACCCTTCGATTACCCAGTCAATTCACCAAACTGACGCAGGCAGGCTCTCGTGCAATACATACACCTTTCATTTGCGCCCGAAGGTATTGAGCCAGCCACTCGTCGGGGACTGAACATCATCAGGCCTCTGCACAGAATACGTAGTTCTTACAAGTACATTTTCTCATCTTCCCAGTTTTAGTTCTTTTTATTGGTTACAGTTCAACGTCACTTTGTTCCTTGAAAAAGGTTTTTATCACACCCACCTTCTCGAAGCCCTTACGGTTGTTCCACTAAATTAGTCTGTTGTTGGGCTTTCAAAGAGTTTTGAGGCTGTAAGAGACAGGACCGTTGTTTCCTTTTTTATTTTTGACTTCGTTCGAATCTTTCTCGGGATCAGCATCGAAACCCGCAGGGGCCAGTCTTTCTGTACGATTTTTGGTGGAAAACTGTATTTTAAGTAATCTGACACCGGGTACAAGTTAAGCATTTTGCACCTCTAAGCCTCCCTCTGTTTCGACATTAGTCGCACGCATCTATGGCCAAAGCAGCAGTATGGATTTTCTCACAGGATTCCATCGCGAGGGTTATGTTAGTGGGTATTTACATTCTCGACATCTGTAGGCTTTTTTGGGGATTCTGCGGACGTCGAGCCTGACACAGACTGCGTGAAAGAAAGTGTCAGAGGTTGATCATATTGCGCTTTGGAATCCCCAGCAGACTGTGGTGTGATGATCTTGGCTGGTTCGAGTGAAGTTTTTCGTGGAGTTATACATCCAAGAAGATGGCGTTGAAATATTCTATAAACGTCACGCCCAATTTTCTCTGATTTGAAATCAATGACGGCCGAAAACAGAGATCGGTGAACCTACAGTAGGTTCCCTATCTCATGAAATGTCAACCGAACTCCTAAAATGTGTTTTCGATTTAAACAAATAACTTAAATGGGGTTGTCGGATTGATTGAAGTGCAGCCTATTCCTAAGATATTTCAGTCACAGTAGGATGTCGGTTTTGAAGGGGCTTTTTTTCTGACCGCCCGCAAAAGGTATACTCTGTAAAAATTGCTGCTTAAGTAGTAGGCAATTTCCTCATTGATTTTCGATGCTCTTATTAATACAAATATATTTTACAGAAAGCACGTACAAAAATATTATTTCTTCTACTCATTTGATAGAAAATTATGTCTTCTTCAAATTTTATAGTTGAATAAAGGGTATCATCGGGTTTACTTATGAGATTTTTAAAGACCTTTAAATGTTCATCCTTACTACATCGTATTCGTCAATTTATCAATGTTGCCTACAATTTATGCAACATGATCCGAATCGATTACAATATTTTATGAGAACTGTGTGACCTCTCAGTCATATCGTAGAGAAATGTATTATTTTTCCTTACACAGAATGTGTACAGCATATAGTTTGGAAACCGTGAATTCAAGTGTAACGGTCGGTAGAAAAGAAGCGTAACAACTAGTTTTTTTATTGTATGGGAATTTTTATCGCTTTTAGAGTTTTTATTTGAGGAATGGATATAGTTCACCTTCAAAATGTCCTTATATTATGAGTACTTTGAGACTTGGATATGCTGAGTCAGACAGCCCACATCTCGCCGCGTTATTGATGCTGCTTAAAAAATATGTGAGGCGATCCATATCTACTAAAATGTGTTGCTACGATTAAAAGGGAACCTTTCCTCGGAAACGATAGTTGCTGGATATATTTTATTTAGAGAAAATGCGCGGCATTTAACTCCGAATCCCTGTCAATATTCAAAAACCCGGCATAATGAGCTAGGAAATACGAGCACTAGTAAACTCTTTTAACCTTAAATGCCACCCTTTTAAATATATAATTTAAACAGAAGACTGTTTCTATGACATAAATATAGGAAACGAACTTTCAGTACGTTCCTTTTAAGAAATATAATTGAGTCTTTGCAAGCATGGGAAATTCACCATTAAAGGGGTTTTCCTAAAGGACCGTCTGACATCTAAAAATTGCCCTCAACTAATGTTATTGATGAAAGAAAAACAGACCGGCAGTTGAAGACAGAACGTAAACGGTACGTGTGTGTTATTTCTGACAGGCTAGGAAAAAGTGTTGAATACCAGGACGGGAAAGTGCATCCGCAAATCTCCAGACCATACAAGAATGTATTTGCCGATTGCATGGCCTTATTTTGTAGGTGCTGTGAAAAAGATATTCAGTTAGCAGAAATTCGAATAGATTAACCTACAATAATACCAGGCGATTTATTGCACAGGTGATATGCGTCGTCTGCAGCATCACGAAAATTACCTATCATAGGCAACAATTATCTTTACGTTTTGTGAAAGCTTATCCTACCTCCTATGAGTTTAGTTGAAAGAAACGCAAGTTAAGTGACTAAAAAGTGAAGAATAAGAAGGAGCAGCAGCTGCAGCAGCAGAAGGTTGTTCGTTCACCGGACGAACAACCTTCTTCTTCTTCTTCTTTTTCTTCTTCATCTTCTTCTTCTTCACTTATAAACACCTGGAATACGGACATTCGCCTCCATTCGTGACTAAAAAGTATCTTTTTTATCTAAAGTTTTAACCTTTGAAACATTAGCATTTTCATTTTTATACGGTTCTTTAGCTCCATCTCAACAGTGAGTTCATCATTGTCCTCTTCTTTCTTCGTTATGAGCAATCCTGTCATCTCGGGTAACCTGGTGATCGTCGCTGGCCTACCGTGTACACCAGTAAAACCAGTTTTTCAGGTTGTCCGTCCAACGTCCTGCATCGCTGCCCCGTCTCATCTTCCACCGGCAGCGGCGATTGCGTCTCGCCAACCCCTCAAGAAAGTTTCTGTCACGGCTTACCTATCTCGGCCTCCCTCCCCAAACCATCCGTCGTCCACGGTACCCTCATCTGAATCCGTCTTTGCCCTGACTGACAGTTCCTCTGGCTTAGTCCAGAAGTCAGTTGCTGTCTCAGTAGTTTCCAGATCAACCCAGGCTGCTGTCCCAACTTCCCCTCCCTTCAGAAGTCCTACCAAGTCAGGAGCTCCCAAGTCATCTACCATTCCACGCTCACCTCGACCTTTTCTCCCACCTCTGTCATCGCAATCTCAGCGTAATATTTCTTTGGCGTCGAAAACCACCCCTGGGACCTCTTTTTTGCGTCAAATTGCTCCCGCTCCACCACCAAAGCCCGTGGAGAAGTCCGGATGCCGCATTTATTCTGTCCAGTCAGTTAGCAACAAATCTCCCACGCTCCTCCCACGCACGACGACGATCACTTTTAACGCTGCCAACCGTATAAGATGGAAAAGGAGGAAGTCCCGACGCCCCCTCAATGGTGTTGGTGGAGATGCTTCGACCCCAGTGACAGTTCCGTCTCATATCAACTCTGAAACTCACCTTAGCCGAGTTTATGGTATTACTGCTGGCATTGTTGGCGGGTTTCGACGGATCAGCCCTCGACCTTCCAATATACCTTTTCCACGCATTCCCGGCGCCCTATGCACACCGCCAAAAGTCAGATCAGCTGCGACTAGGACATCGAGTAGACCGACTGCCCGGTTGCCAGACGTGGTCAAGTTCATTCAGGCATTTAATCAGAATTTGGACCGAGTGCGCAGTTGTCTTACCGGAACAAGTACGGCAACAGTCGAAACCACTTACCGACGCAATGTCACCACTTCATCTCTTATAGCAAGCACGCTATCTACCTCCAATTCACGCCCTGTAGTCGCTAGGTTTTTGCGCCGTTGTGGCTGGAAAAAGGGTGGTAGCGGCTCTGACGACCTCCTTCTCATGACTTGCCCCCGGCGATATGGGCCCTCAGTGCAACTCTCCTGGAGCAGGGAAGTGGATGAGGCCGATGTACTCTACGCACGCGCCTTCCTCGACCGATGTCGGGCCTATCTCTCGCCGACCGAGCATAGCCTCTTGGTCACTCGCTTCTCCGATATTTCCACTCTCATCGCGGAACGTTGTCGCGGTCAGGCCTCTCAATCGCCAAAGCCCTTATTGAAACAGTTGAACACAGTGTTGCACTGTCTTGTCGGTTGCCGCCCCCTCTGGGAGGATTTTATCTGTCTTCTGACACCAGAACAGGCTCGTGCCCTACGTCTCTTTCCCATCCATGCGCATACGTCTAGGGTGCGCTCACTGCAACTGGCCCTTACTTGTCTCATTCCCAATGGGAAGCGCTTCTGGTGCCGTCTGCGCAAGCTAGCAAACTCACGTGAACCGGAGGAGGTGCGTGTGCCAGTCTTGACGGTTGCGAAGGGCCAGTCAGTCCATCAATACCCTAACACGGTGACTGCTAACTGGAGAGGCTTTCGCGGTCGGGCCCGTCGTTTTAAACCGAAGCCTACTAAGGAGGTTTTGAAAAGTGCATGGAGCCTGTTAGAGTCCACCTTAAGAAGTCGATACGTCTTTTTGGCTCAGGCGTCTGCCTGTCTGGAGCCCAATCATCGTCCCTACTCCAATTTCCATCAAGTGAGTATCCTACCTCTATTATGTTATTACGACCGGCCTACAGTTCTGGTCATACTTCATATGTACCGTGTGTGACCAAACTCATGCAAAATGCCGAAATTCGCGAAAGATTGATACTCACTCGCAACCTGGCATCAACGCATGTACCAAAGCTTTGAAATATTAATGAAGAACCTTAAGCGAATTTAAAACTTAAGAGAAATATGAAACGTAATATTATTTTGTTTAAATATGCTAACTTTTTGAAAAAGCGACAAATTCTGAAAACGTGAAAAATCATTGTCAATGCGACAAACAAATTTAAATAGAATTGCCAGGTGATAGCGTAAGCATACCATTTAAAAGTATTATCCTTTCATCAAAGTTTTCTATTGATATTTATGGTATTGGATTACAATTAGTTTCAAATCGTCCCTGAAATACCGGTGAATATTTCACGATTTTCACTGTTTTCAATCGATTGGCGATAAATTTAGATCCTGTTCTATGTGTTGATCAAAACCTTCAAACTAAGATAGTTCTTAAAAGCATCTACTGAAGTAGTGAACTTTTGGATATTCCGTCTAATGGAGATGGCCAACTACGGAAATTTCAACTATATCGCTTCAGTTGTACTTCAAATGTTGCTGGAAGAATGCGGCTGGTCTAATCTGAATGCAGGCTTGCGCAGCACTGGCCACTATCTCCTCTCTCTTACCCTCCTAGACCTTGGAGCAGGACTGACTCGGACCGAGAGAAGGCGGGATCAGGCACAGCCCGACTACACGTGTTACACACGACCCGATACCCGCACGGTGGACGAGTTTTTCACATAAAGAAAGGGGTTTGGTTCCCATTTGAGTGCGTGTCATATAGGTCACAGTAAGGAGCTATTGCAGCTTGATTCTCCTTCCTGAAAGAGTTGAGTTCTAGCCTCATTTGGCAGCCATCCAAGCCATGACATTTTGCGCACCGTGATAGATTCAAGTTCGTCAGATTGTACTGAGGAATGCCCTGAAATGCCATGAGTATAGAGTCCCAAAGTGGATCTCATTCTTCCCTCTCCCCCGCACTAGCCTTCTGTCAGAACCGATCTGTCATATGATAATTGAATTGGACGCAAGTAGCTAGCGCGATGTGAATCGGTGCCTAGGCTTGTTACTAAATCCGTCATGCGTGGCATTGTTTATAAGATTCGCGGACTCTGCGCAGCCCAGTTAGCGTGTGTCGTGCCCTAATTTGGCACCCGTGTTGGCCCATTCCTTCCGCACATTGCCTGTTTTAGGGGCCAAATGGCACAATCAGTGGCCGGTTGAATATCCGACATTTTTCAACCAAGGGCTATCGCGCACGAAACCGCCCATTGACAAACCCAACTTCAAGGTCTATGTTTTTTAGAAACGTTAGAAGCCGCACAAATCAGGCGAGTTATGGCGTGTTCTACACCTTACCGAGGTTTTAAGATTAAGGAGGTTGCTCCTAGAACTCGCCTTCCGCTCTCATCCACCCGACGAGGCATACAGCCATCTTTCCCATGAACTGTAATCTTACTGATCCATGGGATTAGTTAACAACCCTCTCTCCACCAGTTATCGAATGGAATTTTGAAGTCCGAGAATTTGGCGACTTGTGCAGCCTCAATATCCTGCTAACAATTTCTAGTCAGCAAATGATTTTTTCACAAATTTGAAAACGGTTCACCCGTCCAGGACTTCACAGGAAAGAGCAGGCATGATAACGCTTTCTGAAAATCTCACACGAGTACGAGCTCAGAAGCCACAAATGAAGAAAAAGTTCGCCTAGCAAAAAGAGAACAAATACATAAATTGCTGCCTATATTGACTAACACCTGATGATTCGCTCGTTACTTACCCAAAACATAAAGACCAGGACCCAGAATCCGATTAACTCCTTAACCGTCGATTCTTCATTGCGGTTTTTGGTGCTTGATCCAGCGGCTGAATAGGCTCAGTGCTTGCTGTACAGCGTTTAGTTTTAAATTGCACATCGGCTCAGTTCTATCAGTTGACCTCTACACACCATTGTATTTGTGTTAAGCCAACCGATCTTTCACTTGCCTTCTGTACTTGTATAATAACTGCGTTTTTTGGACTATCACTGTAATATATTTCCCTCTTTACTGGGGCCTGCTCAAATTTGCCTGGTTCTAATGTAATGAGTGATCTCCTTTGTTTTCTTTTTCGCACCGTCGCGTTGTTGACTTCAGGCCTTTGAAGTAGTTGACTCGCTAGCACGGCGACCAGACCCTTCCACCAATCCGGTCCCCACCGCCTCAGTAATGCCGCCGCCGACTTTACCGCGCTTGGTGGATGAGCTGCTTAATAGTACAACCATCTCTACAGCGGCTAATATCTCATTAGAGACCTTGCATTGGGAGGTCTCCACCGAGTTGGCTGCCAGTCCCGCCTCTGTCCTTCTCCAGCAGCCGGGGTTTTCTGTAGGTGGCGGTTATCGTCTCTCCAAGGCCACCACCGCTCGCCAATGTCCTTGTCCCTGTCATGACAACCAACCCACTCAGAAACCCCTGCTCGTGACTACTGCTGTTACCACTCAACACTCACTGTCCACTGCCAATCCCAGCGGAAAGCCGGCAAAAGTTGATAGTCTGGGTCTGCGGCACTGTATAAACTGCAGCTTGAGAGTGAGTGATTAAAGCCCCCCCTTACCTTTTGACTTCTTGAAGACCTGGAGTCTCCACCCTCCTTATACTTTGCGTACGTTGACCGTCGTTGCATCAAATCTCCACACAGGTTCACCAACACTACAGTGTGCATTCGAAATAGAGAACTCCGGAGAACTCGAGTTTTCACAATCCGAAGACTCGACGTAGCATCCCATCGCCACGAAGATCCACGTGTACCCTGTAGTTTTAGCTGTGCGCGTAAAAAGATGAACTTAAACTGTCTGAGCACAATCCTTCGAGCGAAGTCCACTCGGTCTCAGGTGACCCAGTCCACGCTCGGCGTACCATCTCGTGGATATCTCAGGCCATCCAAGAAAGACAACAAAGGTGGTTTCGGTACGTATTTCGTCGTCTGCCTCATGAGCTCAGTGTTGCTGTGCTCGATCGGACGCCGTTGCTCATCTAGAGGCGTCTACGAGAAGGTCAACCCAAAATTAGTCTCGAAAACATTTCTTAAAAATACGGAAGCAGTTCTTGTACCTTCAGCATTCGGTCTCCGTTGCTGTATATGAGAATTGGTCCACTTGTCCAGATCCACTGCCGCGGATCGTCACGCGTGGAGAGCTGCAATCCGCGACATAATCGGAGCCAGTTAGATTACACCTTTTCAGAGCTGTACCAAGCACAAGTCAAAGTCCAAAGGGTCCTGCTTCGACCCTCTGATTCTCTCCACCTGGAATTTGTCAATGGGTGGCTGAAGAAGATGAGAAAGTCAGAAATATCAATTGCAGTCGGCGATACCTCTTGATTTAGCATGTTTCGTCGTTATGTCACAAGTTGTAATGGCTATCTACTGGAATTCCTAGGGCAGAATCGCTCACCCAGGATGCGCCGGTGTACGACATTCTGTTTTTTTTTTTCGTAGGAATTTAAACCTTTTTGGAACTTGGCCTTCGAAATGGCCGAATATTTTGCTATTCAACCAGTGATAATAATCTTTCTGCGTCTTATCATTTAACCTTCCTAGTTTGTATCTTCTCTTCACGAATCCTCTTCGTGTTCATGTTTCAATCAAGCGGAATCCTGACTCTCGAAATACCTTGCAATGGAATACGCACGGGGCCTCACCACTGCTGGCTCGCATCCACTATAATCTCACGTTACACGCTGGCTTGTTACCTTTGCTTCGATAATCCTTTCATTACCCTGTGTAAATAACCTTCGGGGCAATATCACCGCCTCATTTTTTTATCATCGAGTTTCATGTTTGTGTAAGCAGGCTCAGATTACCATGACGGTTTCCATAAGCTGCTTTTCTTGTGTTAATTTTGCAGGGTATTTAGCCTGTCAAGGTTTTGTTTTTGAATGGAGTGATTTTTTGTTATAAAAAATGGCAAGAACGTAATTTGTGACTCAACTCGGGACAACGGATAGTTCAGAGAATAATACGGGACCGGTGGTAATAAGAGTTTTATGGGTGGGGCTAAAGGTAGAAAAGGAGAGTGTTAACCTAACCTTAACCCTATCCATTGTTTTCGCTAGGGTTAGCATTCGTTGCCGGATTAGTAGAGTCGCAAAATAGTTTGCTGCTCCGACATGTCCGGATTGCGAGATCCAGTGGCTTTATCTCACGCTGACCAATATGCGCGACGTCCTTCCTAGCTGACCTGACCCACTTTTATTCGCACTCTTGACGGAGTAAGAATGAGGCCCACTCTGCGCAATCTTTCATTATCAGAGTAAAATAGATGCGTTTTGAAACTACTGTGGCGTCCTAATAGTTGCCGATTGGAAAGTTGCCATTTGACCCGATACTTCGGTCCTCCTACTGCTAACGCAACACTGTGTGACCCTACTAACACGTCAAAGAATGCCAATCCTCACGAGCACAATAGATAGAGATAGGGTTACTTTGGCCTATAGTAGGTTCGCGTATTACACGATGAACTATCCTGTGTTCCCTGAGTTGGGTCGCATTTTACATTCGTGTCTAAAAAAGCCGCTTTATTTTCTCTTTCATTCATAGTACCCAGAAAGTGTGCAACAATATCCTGATCTGTTTCACTATTTTATAGCCATCAGGAGGTATCTTCTAATGGGTGGGAGGATAAATTTGAAATTAATTTAGAAGCAAACTGGCTTACCGGAGCAAGCAAACTCCTAGTCGGCAATTCAAGAACCCAAATTTGGCCAAGAAAGGATGGCGAAGTGAGAAATTTCGACAAAGATCTGGGTATTTTGAGACTGCGTCGTTTCGGACTTATTCTGCCTCCACTCAGTTGATCATTACAGTAACCGCCATCTGGTTCACCACATGTCTGTCTTAATAACATGATGGCATACGTATCCCGTGTCATGATGACGAGGCCTTTGTTCCTTATTAGAGGCGTGTTTTATAGATATTTAATTGAACGTGCCTGGGGATTCTAATTTGCAGCCCTCCCACACAGTCGCATACTGACGGACGGTCAGCAACCTACCTTTTCCTTTTCGTTGGTGGATCCATATAACTGTATTTTCTATTTCGAAGCCCTACATTTCGTTTTCCGGTCAAGAGCACATGATTTTCAAGGCATGCTCGACTTTATTAGGTCGGATTTTCCCCGCAAAACTCCAGAAAAAATAGTCGGCCTGTCGTTCACAGACTGCTGCATGAGCGACTCATCTTCGTTGACATCGGCCTTGTTCCTCGACTTTTAACCTCCGTGATCTTCAGTTTTCTGCAAGTCTCAATTACACGAATCTCCAATCTTTGATGGATGCTCTCTTGTTTTTCCTAGGTTCATCAGGGCGCTGTCTACGTGGACGAATGCAACTTTCACCTTAACCACGTCCAAATCACCTGGCCACCAGATTTTGCTTTCCAACAGCCGATAAGATCCCTTCCTCGATTTGCTCATCAAAATTCTGCGACGGTGGGAAGCGTCGTGTCCACGCGGATGGCCCTGGAAAGCCTGGCTACCCATTGTCTTGATCCACTGTCAGCCCCTTCTCTTCCGGACATGGCCCGCCGGCAGGTCACCGTTCAGTTCGGTACGACTAAGAGCACCGTTGCTTCTGTAACAGGCACGAAGGGCGAGACAATCTCTGTTGTGCCCATTGACGAGGATGAAGAGGAGGAGGAGGAGGAACTGGATGCGGTTTCAGTGGCTTCCTCATCGGCAGCTTCTCCCTCCACAACTTCTGGCTCCTCCGTTTCGACAGCCGCACCTCCACTTACATCCCGTCCTTTTCTGTCCCCACCCTCCGTCATCTGGCCCTCCGAAGTGGATGATGAGGCTGCCTGCTTCAACACTGAGGCATTTTCGCGGCATTCTGAGACAAGAATCAACACCCACACCTCTGAGCTAGCAGTGGCAACTACTGGAAGTCCCTGGTCGTTGGCTGAGGACCGCCGTTTGCTAGAATACTGTCGTGGTGCTGGCAGGTACTCTAGGGTGAATTTGGTCTTACTGGCGGCTGTTTGGCCAGAGCGAACTTTGTCTGAGATTGTAAACCGGTTCAAGTACCTAATGCGAATAGCTCTGGGCGAGGAGGACTACCAAACGTATATGTTTGATTCGTCGACGGAGAGTTCGCAAAGTTCGCCTACGCCGACTACGATGACACCTGACTGAACGTCCTGTTTGTAAATCTTCGTCTCTGGCCTAACAGACAGTGCTTTTCTAATGTCGGTTTTGTATATAAGTCCTGTTTGTACACTTCCAGCTGGCTCATTTTCGTCGTATATCGCACCGAGTTATGCCTTTTTTTGATACTGTGCCTGTAGTTGGTGTTAGGTCATGCACTCGGATGGGGAGATACGATCCTGCCTAAGCCAACCTCTCCAAGCTGGCATTAGTTCAAACTGAAATTTTGACCCTACACGAATTATCTTGTTCTTAGCTAATAAAACCTGGAATCTATCCAACCCGTGAACCAGTATCTTCTTCTGAGGCCACCCTTTATCAATTAACTTTAAACTGTTAAATTCATATATCAGCAGGAAAGATTACTAAGGTCCTTACCTATGCTTTTCTGTGGAAACGATCACTTTGATTGGGTCCTAATACCGATAAGCCCAGAACAGAATCTGGCTAATTCACTGACTATGGTGTGCTGACCTTCAATTGAGAATCTTCCTGGCCACCCCAATTGATCTGTTGGGGTCTTACTCTGGGCGCCTGCACATCTCGCACATGCCTGTGGCAGTCTGGTTATCGGCCAACGTTGAAGCGGAAATGCTCTCGCTAAAGGCGCTCTGGCGAGTACTTCACTGTCATTTGGAACGCCTGCTCTTAAGGTGCCAAACGTGCGACTTCGTCCGACTGTCAGTCCTATAGCCTACTGTTCAATCCTTATGTGCAGAGTACAGTGTTCTGCGTACCTGTGCCAAACTTCTCGTTTATTCGGTATCGGGCCTGAAAGTCGTAAAGGTTTGGGTCTGCCTATGGCTTAAGCTGCCGCGAAAGATATATCTAAGGGGAACTCAACTACCTTAAGAGTACTGATTTTGGCCGTTGGTTTTTATGCAGGTAGCGTTTTAATGGCTTTCTTTGATGATAATTCACAAAATAGTGCTTCCCGTGAGGTGGTGCGAAATTCATACCAGAAGTTTGGCATTATTAAGTCTTTGATAGCTTTGTACTTGAATGTCTGATCATTCGTCTTGTAACTTAGCCTACTTCGCTCCCTCTTCTGAGGTTTCTCTGAAATATTTCAGTGTCTCAGAGAGATAGTTTGGTGGAAAAATAGTTGCTATCTTAGGAGACGCAACTACAATTAACTATTAGGTAGTTTTCTTTTTATTTTCACCGGTAACTGCGCTTGAGTATGGACGCCCTATGGCATGGGATAATGGTCAGGCAGATCAGTATCTATAGGCATTTTTATCGATTCTCCTACTTCCTTCTTCAACACCACCTGTAGTTCCGGGCTCTTCTTCGCAACGGCCCCTATACCCGATGAGTTCATGTCTTGATAGATAGGATAAATTCCGCTTCCAAAACCCAGGATTGTAAGCTAATCCGTCCGGTCTCTTACTAAGGCAAAATCGAAACTTTGCTCGTTCTCTCCAGCATTCATCTGGGCTTTCGGGTTTATGTGTCTCGATGTCAGTCGGAGTTCCTGCGAGCGGTTCCGCTGCAATGCCAGGCTTCTTTGTCGCCATTGTACCTTTAATCGGTACTGTAAGTCATGCACATTTTTTTCTGATGCACCGCAGAACCGGCCAGTTTTTCGTCATCGCCTGAAACAGGCACGTCATAAGAGCTACAAATGTACCCGCAACAGTCAACAGCAAGCCAATAACCTGAAGGGCTTGGACGATGAGGAGGTGGCGAAGGAGGAGGATGGGCAGAACAAACAACCTATTCTAGTTTGAATCTACTATTTGCTTGTACAAGTATAGATCTTCGCAGACCGTTTGTATCACCACGAGAAAATCATGCGCCATGGAAGGTGGGCAATTTATTGTTTTATTAGAAATCAGTCTTTGAAAGTACTTGGTATACAGAACTGTCCGAAAATTTATAGGTCCCAGAGATCTTTTCTGATCTCTCCAAATCATGCTCATATGTAGTTTCTTACATATCCTGGAAGTCCTAGGAATTGGGGACTGTCAGAATTTAGGGAGCTAACCATATAAGGGCACTTCAGAAAGTTTTTTTAATGTGCAAAGTGTAAAGTAACCCTAACATGCGTAGGTGGTATTTAGTAGGATAGTTAGCAAGAAACTTAGGGAGAACTTTTACAACTCATGGTTCTCAAGTTGAGAAATTGAGCAGGAAGAGGTCAATCTTCGTGATCAATAACTCCTTCAAGCTTTACTGTCAATTTCAATTGTTCTAACTAATCTACTATGCTAGTTAAAATCGAACCCCGGAATACATGTTTAGACCAGTTTAGGTTTTAAATACTTGCGTGGGTAAAGTAAAATAGTTTACTACTATAATTCTATAGACACCTAGACGTTCATAATTGAGCAGTCTCTTAACAGACAAGGAGTTCAAACAAAGTAATTATTAAGTCTTTTTTTATTAAATGCACCAGATGTTCTGTTGGAGCAGTTAAAACTTTCGAGTTATTTTTCAACGGGGTGTTACGACCGATAGTGATTCTGTCGGATTTAGGGAATACGGAAGTAGGTCCTTTCAAACTTTCCAATCCTTAAAATCCAATGCTGCCATACTGTTAACACCAAACTAGGCTGTCCATTTGCGGCATCTTGCAGCCGTTGGTCCAAGTGTCCGGCGGTCCACTAAAAGTGAGGCTAGCTCTTCGTCCTCTCATTGGCAGAAGTGCAATCCTTTGACCAAGAAGCGTACTCACCATGCTTTTACGGCAGGAATTTAGTCAAGGAAGAAAGGTTTTGGTATCCAGATCTTGAGACTGAACGCAAGTTATCTATAAATTGGTTTCTAACAGGTTTGCATGCGTTAAATGCATAGTCAAACTACCATTTGGAGTATCGGCGCACACAGTACTCACGCTCTGCACATCCTCACCATGGGGGCCCGAAAGCAAATCCTCGAGAAATAGAATTTAAAAAATTCCAAAAACTCAGGTGGCAGAGCCATAAATGAAACTGTTCGCGAAAGTCCCCTCAAGCGCAGAGGAAGAAGGGGCGATTACTGGAACAGGGTGTTTATTGGCCTGACTTTCGGATTCGCTCTTGAACCCATCATCAGAAACAATCGCAGAAAAGGGTACTTGGGGCACAAGTTGCGCAGTGTTTATAGGGCGTGGTGGCCAGGCGACCACAGGCCTACTATCACTTGCAGTCCTCGTGTTCATCGCTGGGGGTCGTATTTGATGCGATGGTTGCATTTTGGTCCGTATAAGAGTCGTTAATTACCGTGATTTCATCACCGTTGTCGATTCCTGGCGTGATAATTACTCGGCCATTTTGCCCGCTGTCACCGGGACTACTGGTCACCCGCTTCCTCCCCGCGTGACTTGCAATTGTGCCCAGACAAACTTGCAACACAGAATATGGAGCTGTGAGATAATTGCGCTTAGTAATCAACTGCGGGCCAGAGAACCATGACTCAAGCAGTTCACGGCTCAAGTGGTTGTCAGCCCTTGTGAGAATTTTGGTCTCGTCAAACTTGAAAGTGTGGCCGGGTCCCGTCGCATGAGCCGCGACTTGAGAGTTAATTTTTCCTCCTCACTGCTGCCACTTACTCGGCCATTCGCGTGCGGAGTAGTCTCCCAGTTTCTCCGACGTAGGTGCTTTGTCCGAAACTGCACCAACTTCGGTTAACCACTCCAGACGTTTCTTGCTTTTTGACCTCCTTATTTGGCGCCTGACAGTTGCGTCTGATCGGTGTGCAACTCCAACTCCGAGTGGTGTGAGAAGGCGGCTAACGGCTTCCGAGATGTCCGATACCTACGGTAGCGCTCGCCTAAATTTAGGGCTGGTGCAGTTCGATCTCTCGCCTTGGTTGCGTATGCAACTGGCGACAAATTTGAGCGGGTATCCATTTGCTCTGAACACCCGTTGAAGGTACTGCAATTATAAAACCTTGTCTTTTGTAGACGTGAACGATGATATATCTAATCCCATATCATTAATATAAGACAAGGCAGCTTTTATTCAAGATGTAATGATTGACATTCAAACGACCTGGCAAACAAGCACAAGCTCCACGCGTTAAGTCGCTGCTTTTCCGGACTTTCCACCCCCCACCTCAAAGCGTCAGCTGTAGCGGTTCCTTGGTATGGTCAACTTTTATCGCCAGTTTCCCCCGAACTGTGCTGACACCATACTCCTGTTGACTAGTCTACTCGCCGGCTCTAAGCGTACCTCTGAAAGTACACCAGCAGCTCACACGCCATTTGAGCAGGTAAAAGCCCTTTTGGCTGATGCTACCCTCCTGACTCACTTTTATGATGACGAACCCATTTGTCTGATGGTTGATGCTTCCAATGTTACTGTTGGCGCGGTTATCCAACAACGTCTCCCAGACTCCACTGTGCCTTTGGCTTTCTTAACAAAGAAACTATCCAAGGCCAAGACCCACTACAGCACATTCAGGCATGAACTTCTTGCCATTTACCTTTCCGTGAAGCACTTCAGGCATTTACTGTAAGGTCGAAGGTTCACAATATTCTCAGGCCACAAGCCGCTTTGCTTTCACAATCTGAAAAACTAAACCCCCGGGAGATCCGACACCTGGACTGTTTGTCTTAGTTTACTTCGGACATCCGCCACATTGACGGTTCACGGAATGAGGTGGCTGACGCTCTGTCCAGACTCTCTATCACTCACCTCCAGCTTTCTCCTGGGATGACCACTGAACAACACCGTGTTGGTTCGCCCTGTGACGAGGATGTTTCTGGAATCCAACTCCAGGAGCTTCCACTCACTACTGGCAATGGCACAATTCTATGTGACGTCTCCACTCCATCCCACCATCCCTTTGTTCTGCCATCTTACCGCCGCAAGCTCTTCTCTTCCCTGCACAACATTTCTCACCCTGGTTTCCGACCGCTTCGTCTGGCCTAGGATGCCCAAGGACTTGAATGCTTGGACGCGGGCTTGTCTCGGCTGTCAACGGAGCAAACTCCAGCGACACAACAAGGCCCCATTGGAACATTTATCGGCCCTGGTGCAAGGTTCAGCCACATCCACATGGCCATTGTAGGCCCCTGCCTCTGTCTAGTCGCACTTGTGTGGATCGATTCACCCGGTGGCCGGAAGCTATTCCTCTGCCCAATGTTGCTGCGTTAACGGTGATTAAGGCTTTCCTCAGTCGTTGGGTTTCCGTTTTTTGTGCCCCATCCACTATCACAACTGACTGCGGTGCCCAATTTGAATCTAACGTGTGCTTGTTTGCTAGGTCGTTTGACTCTCAATCATTACATCTTGCATAAAAGCTGCCTTGTCCTATATTAATGATTTGGGATTAGATATATCATCGTTCACGTCTACAAAAGACAAGGTTGTATAATTTCAGTAACTTCAACGGGTGTTCAGAGCAAATGGATACCCGCTCAAATTTGTCGACAGTTGCATACGCAACCAAGGCGAGAGATCGAACCGCACCAGCCCTAAATTTAGGCGAGCGCTACCGTAGGTATCGGACATCTCGGAAGCCGTTAGACGCCTTCTCACACCACTCGGAGTCGGAGTTGCACACCGATCAGACGCAACTGTCAGGCGCCAAATAAGGAGGTCAAAAGGCCCGATACCACGGCAAGAAACGTCTGTAGTGGTTAACCGAATTTGGTGCAGTTTCGGACAAAGAACCTACGTCGGAGAAACTGGGAGACTACTCCGCACGCGAATGGCCGAGTAAGTGGCAGCAGTGAGGAGGAAAAATTAACTCTCAAGTCGTGGCTCATGCGACGGGACCCGGCCACACTTTCAAGTTTGACGAGACCAAAATCCTCACAAGGGCTGACAACCACTTGAGCCGTGAACTGCTTGAGTCATGGTTCTCTGGCCCGCAGTTGATTACTAAGCGCAATTATCTCACAGCTCCATATTCTGTGTTGCAAGTTTGTCTGGGCACAATTGCTAGTCACGCGGGGAGGAAGCGGGTGACCAGTAGTCCCGGTGACAGCGGGCCAAATGGCCGAGTAATTGTCACGCCAGGTGATGAAATCACGGTAATTAACGACTCTTATACGGACCAAAAAGCAACCATCGCATCAAATACGACCCCCAGCGATGAACACGAGGACTGCAAGTGATAGTAGGCCTGTGGTCGCCTGGCCACCACGCCCTATAAACACTGCGCAACTTGTGCCCCAAGTACCCTTTTCTGCGATTGTTTCTGATGATGGGTTCAAGGGCGAATCCGAAAGTCAGGCCAATAAACACCCTGTTCCAGTTCTCGTCTATTTTTCTTCTGAGCTACTTCCTTTAACTCACCTCTTCGGTTCTATCAGCAATCTAGTCAAGCTCCCGACAGCACCGGAACACATGCACGTGCGTTTGTCTTTCGGCGCCGTCGTTGTCTCAGCCAATTGGATTTTCGGAAGTGTCCGTCAGAATTTTGAGCCAATGAGGAAGTGGCCTGGTTTCTGAGCTCCATTAGAAAACCGGATAGTGGAACAAAGTTAGCAATCCATTTTTGTTTAACGGCAAGCCCTCTGTACGTTTCCTGTACAATTGTGGAAATTTTTCAAGAAAATCCGAAGGTATTTTTCTAGCCTTTCCTGTGGTCGTTGGATAGAGACGAAATTATTCGTGATGTTTGTTGTTTAAGCTCTCTTCTTTTTACCGAAAATTTTGGGACAATGACTAATGATTTGCATGTCCCCAAAACAAAGATTTGAAATCAGGCCATAAGTGTTCTCAGCGAAAGTTTACTACGCGGTCAAACTACCCTTTGCATAAACTGCAAACGTAACAATGGGGACAATACTCATATCAATAGGGCCTCTCCGTCCATAGAGGACTGATAATGAACGTCCGAGCAGATTTTTTTCTAATGACAGTGTAATTTTCTAATAATATAAGTGTTATCATAAAAGCGTGCTTTAATACACACTGAAATAATATGCACTGTTCTTATTTCTCAAAGTTGTTCTCCTGCTTGTCCTCAATTTCCGTTACACCAAACTGTGCTGATATTACCGAATGGTATCATTCTAAAATTAGTCAGTTGGTACCGTTGATGTAGCTGAAATGCGATCATAATAAAAGGTTAATTACGGGGGATTTTGTGGACGAATACAGCTCTGTCAGAGTCTTCGCATAATATTTTTTTCATTCGAAAAGTAGTCTTATACTTCGAATGTAATTAACTGTACGATAATTTATCCCTGAACTGATTAGTCTACCTTTTTATTCTTTTCAATAGGTTAACTATATGAAATCTAAGCTCCTTTTAAAGGTTGTTCTTGTGTCACTTCTGTTAGTAAGACACCTGCTTTCTTTCTATGGGAGAATTATCCACAAAGAAACTATTATTCTGTTAAATTTAATGTCATCATGGTTAACGCATGAAGTTATTGATTACTCTGCATTCAAACAGGCACTGTAATTTCCATAGGTTTAGAAAGAAGACCTACATTTAAAAATATTTTTGCAGCTCAGAGAGTACTATAAACACGCATCTTTTTGAAGCTGATATGACAATTATGGCGATTTTTCTGATTTTCAGTCCTAAAAATTCATGAACTGGCGAGATAAAAACTTAATGAAATGTGGTCAGCAGAGCACCCTGAGTACATGTTTATTTGTTCGAGCTTTTCGGACTTATTTGGAACCCCACATAGCTGGAGTTACACATTTGGAGACAAATTCGAAGAGCAAAGTCTATCTCGGCTACGTTAGATTTGCTATCTCAAGAAAAAAACAAACTAAAATTGTGAAATATATTTGGATTCGGAAAAATTACACAGGTACGGTTGTAATATTAGCATACGGCCTAATCCCAAGATATCTCAGTTCCATTAGGATGCGGGCTTTTGAGCGAGCCTCTTTCTGGCTGCCTGCAAAAAAACTACGTTCTGTAACAACTGAATATTCATGTAGTATGGTCTTTCTCATTGATTTTTGACGTCCTTATAGATTCATATAATTAAAAAGTCAATTTGGCAAACACGCATTCTCAGTATTTAAGCACCGGGCCCATACAGTTACATAGATAATAAAAATATGCGAGTTAAGAGGGTTTATAAGGGTCTTATGGTCTAAGGGTCTAAGCCAACGGGTGCTAGCAACAGCCAAGGCAGTGCCTATACGGCTTGTGAATCCAGTGCTGTGCTGCCAGAAGATGCTAATGCAATAGCTGTCTCTTCCGTAACCGACGCTAACTTCAGGTGATAATCACACGGTGCCCCCACCCCCTGATGACAGCTGTTCAGTCCGCGTACTTGACAGTGATGTTCACTCCCCGTACTCGATCTACGAAAATCGCTCGCACCCTAACCGACTTCCCCCCTCCCCAACCCCATTGACTTCAACATGCGGATCTCGCCCTGCCGGCAGCGTGAGAACGATGACCGTTAAATATAGACACTTATCACCTCTCTCCACTGTCTTATTTTCATTATCTATGTAACTGCATAGGTCAATTATGAAGAACTAAAAGCACGTGTGTGCAAATTGACTTTTCGAGTTCATCATGGGAATATATACGAAAATTCATATATATTTTATAGGAAGTATGCACGAAGGTATTCGCTCTTATATTCATTTAGTAGCAAATTAGAACTCCCTTAAGTATATTTTACAGTTTTATGACTGTAAACCATCCATCTATCCATAAAGCATGGTATATCTCCATTTATAAATGCTGCTTATAAAGTGTACAACATAGCTCACATGCAATGCAAAAATCGATGAACACTATTTGATGTCTTCCTTAAGGCGTAGAGAGATATGCGATTTATCTTAGCTGGAATGGATACAGCATGTAGTTTGGGAATCCTTTATTCAATTGTAACGGCACCTCAGGTTCAAAAAGTTTATTTACAACCGTCAGACACATTTTCCTCAAGTATAATATTTGAATACGACGTATTCTTGTGCGTTTTCTAAAAAATATAGGAATTTTAAAGTGAACCGAAAAGCAATTACAAAAATGCATTCTACTTAAGTAGCCATGTTTGCAGCCTTTTTGCAGGTGCCCGAAAATAAGCCCGTTCAAAAGCCGGCATCCTAACAGGACAAAAATATCCTGGGATTAGGCCTCAAAATAATTAATCTGACAACACTGCTTAACTTACCTTTCCGAAAGGAAAGCACATTTCAGAATTTTGGTTGACATTTCATGAGATAGAAAAATCTACTGTATATAACAGGTTCTGCTAGCAAGCTCAAGAAAGTTACGGGCGGGCGGACAGAATGGGATCGAATGCGATCCTAACCACATACGTGAGTGTCATGCACTTGGTTGACTTGTATATACCTCACTGCACAAGGCATATGACGTACTGATGATCGGTAACAACCGTGAAACAGCTGTCTACGTCTTGCCTGTTGCACCTTTAGCAACATACCTGTGCATATATGTATATATATAATAAGTGGAAAGATGACATCCCAAGAAATAAAGTTGAATACGTTCAAGTTTGACGAGACCAAAATCCTCACAAGGGCTGACAACCCCGTGAGCCGTGAACTGCTTGAGTCATGGTTCTCTGGCCCGCAGTTGATTACTAAGCGCAATTATCTCACAGCTCCATATTCTGTTGCAAGTTTGTCTGGGCACAATTGCTAGTCACGCGGGGAGGAAGCGGGTGACCAGTAGTCCCGGTGACAGCGGGCCAAAATGGCCGAGTAATTGTCACGCCAGGAATCGACAACGGTGATGAAATCACGGTAATTAACGACTCTTATACGGACCAAAAAGCAACCATCGCATCAAATACGACCCCCAGCGATGAACACGAGGACTGCAAGTGATAGTAGGCCTGTGGTCGCCTGGCCACCACGCCCTATAAACACTGCGCAACTTGTGCCCCAAGTACCCTTTTTCTGCAATTGTTTCTGATGATGGGTTCAAGGGCGAATCCGAAAGTCAGGCCAATAAACACCCTGTTCCAGTTCTCGTCTATTTTTTTCTTCTGAGCTACTTCCCTTTAACTCACCTCTTCGGTTCTATCAGCAATCTAGTCAAGCTCCCGACAGCACCGGAACACATGCACGTGCGTTTGTCTTTCGGCGCCGTCGTTGTCTCAGCCAATTGGATTTTTCGGAAGTGTCCGTCAGAATTTTGAGCCAATGAGGAAGTGGCCTGGTTTCTGAGCTCCATTAGAAAACCGGATAGTGGAACAAAGTTAGCAATCCATTTTTGTTTAACGGCAAGCCCTCTGTACGTTTCCTGTACAATTGTGGAAATTTTTCAAGAAAATCCGAAGGTATTTTTCTAGCCTTTCCTGTGGTCGTTGGATAGAGACGAAATTATTCGTGATGTTTGTTGTTTAAGCTCTCTTCTTTTTACCGAAAATTTTTGGGACAATGACTAATGATTTGCATGTCCCCAAAACAAAGATTTGAAATCAGGCCATAAGTGTTCTCAGCGAAAGTTTACTACGCGGTCAAACTACCCTTTGCATAAACTGCAAACGTAACAATGGGGACAATACTCATATCAATAGGGCCTCTCCGTCCATAGAGGACTGATAATGAACGTCCGAGCAGATTTTTTTCTAATGACAGTGTAATTTTCTAATAATATAAGTGTTATCATAAAAAGCGTGCTTTAATACACACTGAAATAATATGCACTGTTCTTATTTCTCAAAAGTTGTTCTCCTGCTTGTCCTCAATTTCCGTTACACCAAACTGTGCTGATATTACCGAATGGTATCATTCTAAAATTAGTCGGTTGGTACCGTTGATGTAGCTGAAATGCGATCATAATAAAAGGTTAATTACGGGGGATTTTGTGGACGAATACAGCTCTGTCAGAGTCTTCGCATAATATTTTTTTCATTCGAAAAGTAGTCTTATACTTCGAATGTAATTAACTGTACGATAATTTATCCCTGAACTGATTAGTCTACCTTTTTATTCTTTTCAATAGGTTAACTATATGAAATCTAAGCTCCTTTTAAAGGTTGTTCTTGTGTCACTTCTGTTAGTAAGACACCTGCTTTCTTTCTATGGGAGAATTATCCACAAAGAAACTATTATTCTGTTAAATTTAATGTCATCATGGTTAACGCATGAAGTTATTGATTACTCTGCATTCAAACAGGCACTGTAATTTCCATAGGTTTAGAAAGAAGACCTACATTTAAAATATTTTGCAGCTCAGAGAGTACTATAAACACGCATCTTTTGAAGCTGATATGACAATTATGGCGATTTTTCTGATTTTCAGTCCTAAAATTCATGAACTGGCGAGATAAAACTTAATGAAATGTGGTCAGCAGAGCACCCTGAGTACATGTTTATTTGTTCGAGCTTTCGGACTTATTTGGAACCCCACATAGCTGGAGTTACACATTTGGAGACAAATTCGAAGAGCAAAGTCTATCTCGGCTACGTTAGATTTGCTATCTCAAGAAAAACAAACTAAAATTGTGAAATATATTTGGATTCGGAAAAATTACACAGGTACGGTTGTAATATTAGCATACGGCCTAATCCCAAGATATCTCAGTTCCATTAGGATGCGGGCTTTTTGAGCGAGCCTCTTTCTGGCTGCCTGCAAAAACTACGTTCTGTAACAACTGAATATTCATGTAGTATGGTCTTTCTCATTGATTTTTGACGTCCTTATAGATTCATATAATTAAAAAGTCAATTTGGCAAACACGCATTCTCAGTATTTAAGCACCGGGCCCATACAGTTACATAGATAATAAAAATATGCGAGTTAAGAGGGTTTATAAGGGTCTTATGGTCTAAGGGTCTAAGCCAACGGGTGCTAGCAACAGCCAAGGCAGTGCCTATACGGCTTGTGAATCCAGTGCTGTGCTGCCAGAAGATGCTAATGCAATAGCTGTCTCTTCCGTAACCGACGCTAACTTCAGGTGATAATCACACGGTGCCCCCACCCCCTGATGACAGCTGTTCAGTCCGCGTACTTGACAGTGATGTTCACTCCCCGTACTCGATCTACGAAAATCGCTCGCACCCTAACCGACTTCCCCCCTCCCCAGCCCCATTGACTTCAACATGCGGATCTCGCCCTGCCGGCAGCGTGAGAACGATGACCGTTAAATATAGACACTTATCACCTCTCTCCACTGTCTTATTTTCATTATCTATGTAACTGCATAGGTCAATTATGAAGTACTAAAAGCACGTGTTTGCAAATTGACTTTTCGAGTTCATCATGGGAATATATACGAAAATTCATATATATTTTATAGGAAGTATGCACGAAGGTATTCGCTCTTATATTCATTTAGTAGCAAATTAGAACTCCCTTAAGTATATTTTACAGTTTTATGACTGTAAACCATCCATCTATCCATAAAGCATGGTATATCTCCATTTATAAATGCTGCTTATAAAGTGTACAACATAGCTCACATGCAATGCAAAAATCGATGAACACTATTTGATGTCTTCCTTAAGGCGTAGAGAGATATGCGATTTATCTTAGCTGGAATGGATACAGCATGTAGTTTGGGAATCCTTTATTCAATTGTAACGGCACCTCAGGTTCAAAAAGTTTATTTACAACCGTCAGACACATTTTCCTCAAGTATAATATTTGAATACGACGTATTCTTGTGCGTTTTCTAAAAAATATAGGAATTTTAAAGTGAACCGAAAAGCAATTACAAAAATGCATTCTACTTAAGTAGCCAGGTTTGCAGCCTTTTTGCAGGTGCCCGAAAATAAGCCCGTTCAAAAGCCGGCATCCTAACAGGACAAAAATATCCTGGGATTAGGCCTCAAAATAATTAATCTGACAACACTGCTTAACTTACCTTTCCGAAAGGAAAGCACATTTCAGAATTTTTGGTTGACATTTCATGAGATAGAAAAATCTACTGTATATAACAGGTTCTGCTAGCAAGCTCAAGAAAGTTACGGGCGGGCGGACAGAATGGGATCGAATGCGATCCTAACCACATACGTGAGTGTCATGCACTTGGTTGACTTGTATATACCTCACTGCACAAGGCATATGACGTACTGATGATCGGTAACAACCGTGAAACAGCTGTCTACGTCTTGCCTGTTGCACCTTTAGCAACATACCTGTGCATATATGTATATATATAATAAGTGGAAAGATGACATCCCAAGAAATAAAGTTGAATACGTTCAAGTTTGACGAGACCAAAATCCTCACAAGGGCTGACAACCCCGTGAGCCGTGAACTGCTTGAGTCATGGTTCTCTGGCCCGCAGTTGATTACTAAGCGCAATTATCTCACAGCTCCATATTCTGTTGCAAGTTTGTCTGGGCACAATTGCTAGTCACGCGGGGAGGAAGCGGGTGACCAGTAGTCCCGGTGACAGCGGGCCAAATGGCCGAGTAATTGTCACGCCAGGAATCGACAACGGTGATGAAATCACGGTAATTAACGACTCTTATACGGACCAAAAAGCAACCATCGCATCAAATACGACCCCCAGCGATGAACACGAGGACTGCAAGTGATAGTAGGCCTGTGGTCGCCTGGCCACCACGCCCTATAAACACTGCGCAACTTGTGCCCCAAGTACCCTTTTCTGCAATTGTTTCTGATGATGGGTTCAAGAGCGAATCCGAAAGTCAGGCCAATAAACCCCCTGTTCCAGTTCTCGTCTATTTTTCTTCTGAGCTACTTCCTTTAACTCACCTCTTCGGTTCTATCAGCAATCTAGTCAAGCTCCCGACAGCACCGGAACACATGCACGTGCGTTTGTCTTTTCGGCGCCGTCGTTGTCTCAGCCAATTGGATTTTTCGGAAGTGTCCGTCAGAATTTTTGAGCCAATGAGGAAGTGGCCTGGTTTCTGAGCTCCATTAGAAAACCGGATAGTGGAACAAAGTTAGCAATCCATTTTTTTGTTTAACGGCAAGCCCTCTGTACGTTTCCTGTACAATTGTGAAATTTTTCCAAGAAAATCCGAAGGTATTTTTCTAGCCTTTCCTGTGGTCGTTGGATAGAGACGAAATTATTCGTGATGTTTGTTGTTTAAGCTCTCTTCTTTTTACCGAAAATTTTGGGACAATGACTAATGATTTGCATGTCCCCAAAACAAAGATTTGAAATCAGGCCATAAGTGTTCTCAGCGAAAGTTTACTACGCGGTCAAACTACCCTTTGCATAAACTGCAAACGTAACAATGGGGACAATACTCATATCAATAGGGCCTCTCCGTCCATAGAGGACTGATAATGAACGTCCGAGCAGATTTTTTTCTAATGACAGTGTAATTTTCTAATAATATAAGTGTTATCATAAAAAGCGTGCTTTTAATACACACTGAAATAATATGCACTGTTCTTATTTCTCAAAAGTTGTTCTCCTGCTTGTCCTCAATTTCCGTTACACCAAACTGTGCTGATATTACCGAATGGTATCATTCTAAAAATTAGTCGGTTGGTACCGTTGATGTAGCTGAAATGCGATCATAATAAAAAGGTTAATTACGGGGATTTTGTGGACGAATACAGCTCTGTCAGAGTCTTCGCATAATATTTTTCATTCGAAAAGTAGTCTTATACTTCGAATGTAATTAACTGTACGATAATTTATCCCTGAACTGATTAGTCTACCTTTTTATTCTTTTCAATAGGTTAACTATATGAAATCTAAGCTCCTTTTAAAGGTTGTTCTTGTGTCACTTCTGTTAGTAAGACACCTGCTTTCTTTCTATGGGAGAATTATCCACAAAGAAACTATTATTCTGTTAAATTTAATGTCATCATGGTTAACGCATGAAGTTATTGATTACTCTGCATTCAAACAGGCACTGTAATTTCCATAGGTTTAGAAAGAAGACCTACATTTAAAATATTTTGCAGCTCAGAGAGTACTATAAACACGCATCTTTTGAAGCTGATATGACAATTATGGCGATTTTTCTGATTTTCAGTCCTAAAATTCATGAACTGGCGAGATAAAACTTAATGAAATGTGGTCAGCAGAGCACCCTGAGTACATGTTTATTTGTTCGAGCTTTCGGACTTATTTGGAACCCCACATAGCTGGAGTTACACATTTGGAGACAAATTCGAAGAGCAAAGTCTATCTCGGCTACGTTAGATTTGCTATCTCAAGAAAAACAAACTAAAATTGTGAAATATATTTGGATTCGGAAAAATTACACAGGTACGGTTGTAATATTAGCATACGGCCTAATCCCAAGATATCTCAGTTCCATTAGGATGCGGGCTTTTGAGCGAGCCTCTTTCTGGCTGCCTGCAAAAACTACGTTCTGTAACAACTGAATATTCATGTAGTATGGTCTTTCTCATTGATTTTTGACGTCCTTATAGATTCATATAATTAAAAAGTCAATTTGGCAAACACGCATTCTCAGTATTTAAGCACCGGGCCCATACAGTTACACAGATAATAAAAATATGCGAGTTAAGAGGGTTTATAAGGGTCTTATGGTCTAAGGGTCTAAGCCAACGGGTGCTAGCAACAGCCAAGGCAGTGCCTATACGGCTTGTGAATCCAGTGCTGTGCTGCCAGAAGATGCTAATGCAATAGCTGTCTCTTCCGTAACCGACGCTAACTTCAGGTGATAATCACACGGTGCCCCCACCCCCTGATGACAGCTGTTCAGTCCGCGTACTTGACAGTGATGTTCACTCCCCGTACTCGATCTACGAAAAATCGCTCGCACCCCTAACCGACTTCCCCCCCTCCCCCAACCCCATTGACTTCAACATGCGGATCTCGCCCTGCCGGCAGCGTGAGAACGATGACCGTTAAATATAGACACTTATCACCTCTCTCCACTGTCTTATTTTCATTATCTATGTAACTGCATAGGTCAATTATGAAGAACTAAAAGCACGTGTGTGCAAATTGACTTTTCGAGTTTATCATGGGAATATATACGAAAATTCATATATATTTTATAGGAAGTATGCACGAAGGTATTCGCTCTTATATTCATTTAGTAGCAAATTAGAACTCCCTTAAGTATATTTTACAGTTTTATGACTGTAAACCATCCATCTATCCATAAAGCATGGTATATCTCCATTTATAAATGCTGCTTATAAAGTGTACAACATAGCTCACATGCAATGCAAAAATCGATGAACACTATTTGATGTCTTCCTTAAGGCGTAGAGAGATATGCGATTTATCTTAGCTGGAATGGATACAGCATGTAGTTTGGGAATCCTTTATTCAATTGTAACGGCACCTCAGGTTCAAAAAGTTTATTTACAACCGTCAGACACATTTTCCTCAAGTATAATATTTGAATACGACGTATTCTTGTGCGTTTTCTAAAAAATATAGGAATTTTAAAGTGAACCGAAAAGCAATTACAAAAATGCATTCTACTTAAGTAGCCAGGTTTGCAGCCTTTTGCAGGTGCCCGAAAATAAGCCTGTTCAAAAGCCGGCATCCCTAACAGGACAAAAAATATCCTGGGATTAGGGCCTCAAAATAATTAATCTGACAACACTGCTTAACTTACCTTTCCGAAAGGAAAGCACATTTCAGAATTTTGGTTGACATTTCATGAGATAGAAAATCTACTGTATATAACAGGTTCTGCTAGCAAGCTCAAGAAAGTTACGGGCGGGCGGACAGAATGGGATCGAATGCGATCCTAACCACATACGTGAGTGTCATGCACTTGGTTGACTTTGTATATACCTCACTGCACAAGGCATATGACGTACTGATGATCGGTAACAACCGTGAAACAGCTGTCTACGTCTTGCCTGTTGCACCTTTAGCAACATACCTGTGCATATATGCATATATATAATAAGTGGAAAGATGACATCCCAAGAAATAAAGTTGAATACGTTCAAGTTTGACGAGGCCAAAATCCTCACAAGGGCTGACAACCCCGTGAGCCGTGAACTGCTTGAGTCATGGTTCTCTGGCCCGCAGTTGATTACTAAGCGCAATTATCTCACAGCTCCATATTCTGTTGCAAGTTTGTCTGGGCACAATTGCTAGTCACGCGGGAGGAAGCGGGTGACCAGTAGTCCCGGTGACAGCGGGCCAAATGGCCGAGTAATTGTCACGCCAGGAATCGACAACGGTGATGAAATCACGGTAATTAACGACTCTTATACGGACCAAAAAGCAACCATCGCATCAAATACGACCCCCAGTGATGAACACGAGGACTGCAAGTGATAGTAGGCCTGTGGTCGCCTGGCCACCACGCCCTATAAACACTGCGCAACTTGTGCCCCAAGTACCCTTTTCTGCAATTGTTTCTGATGATGGGTTCAAGAGCGAATCCGAAAGTCAGGCCAATAAACACCCTTTTCCAGTTCTCGTCTATTTTTCTTCTGAGCTACTTCCTTTAACTCACCTCTTCGGTTCTATCAGCAATCTAGTCAAGCTCCCAACAGCACCGGAACACATGCACGTACGTTTGTCTTTCGGCGCCGTCGTTGTCTCAGCCAATTGGATTTTCGGAAGTGTCCGTCAGAATTTTGAGCCAATGAGGAAGTGGCCTGGTTTCTGAGCTCCATTAGAAAACCGGATAGTGGAACAAAGTTAGCAATCCATTTTTGTTTAACGGCAAGCCCTCTGTACGTTTCCTGTACAATTGTGGAAATTTTTCAAGAAAATCCGAAGGTATTTTTCTAGCCTTTCCTGTGGTCGTTGGATAGAGACGAAATTATTCGTGATGTTTGTTGTTTAAGCTCTCTTCTTTTTACCGAAAATTTTGGGACAATGACTAATGATTTGCATGTCCCCAAAACAAAGATTTGAAATCAGGCCATAAGTGTTCTCAGCAAAAGTTTACTACGCGGTCAAACTACCCTTTGCATAAACTGCAAACGTAACAATGGGGACAGTACTCATATCAATAGGGCCTCTCCGTCCATAGAGGACTGATAATGAACGTCCGAGCAGATGTTTTTCTAATGACAGTGTAATTTTCTAATAATATAAGTGTTATCATAAAAGCGTGCTTTAATACACACTGAAATAATATGCACTGTTCTTATTTCTCAAAAGTTGTTCTCCTGCTTGTCCTCAATTTCCGTTACACCAAACTGTGCTGATATTACCGAATGGTATCATTCTAAAAATTAGTCAGTTGGTACCGTTGATGTAGCTGAAATGCGATCATAATAAAAGGTTAATTACGGGGATTTTGTGGACGAATACAGCTCTGTCAGAGTCTTCGCATAATATTTTTTTCCATTCGAAAAAGTAGTCTTATACTTCGAATGTAATTAACTGTACGATAATTTATCCCTGAACTGATTAGTCTACCTTTTTATTCTTTTCAATAGGTTAACTATATGAAATCTAAGCTCCTTTTTAAAGGTTGTTCTTGTGTCACTTCTGTTAGTAAGACACCTGCTTTCTTTCTATGGGAGAATTATCCACAAAGAAACTATTATTCTGTTAAATTTAATGTCATCATGGTTAACGCATGAAGTTATTGATTACTCTGCATTCAAACAGGCACTGTAATTTCCATAGGTTTAGAAAGAAGACCTACATTTAAAAATATTTTTGCAGCTCAGAGAGTACTATAAACACGCATCTTTTGAAGCTGATATGACAATTATGGCGATTTTTTTCTGATTTTCAGTCCTAAAAATTCATGAACTGGCGAGATAAAAACTTAATGAAATGTGGTCAGCAGAGCACCCTGAGTACATGTTTATTTGTTCGAGCTTTCGGACTTATTTGGAACCCCACATAGCTGGAGTTACACATTTGGAGACAAATTCGAAGAGCAAAGTCTATCTCGGCTACGTTAGATTTGCTATCTCAAGAAAAACAAACTAAAATTGTGAAATATATTTGGATTCGGAAAAATTACACAGGTACGGTTGTAATATTAGCATACGGCCTAATCCCAAGATATCTCAGTTCCATTAGGATGCGGGCTTTTGAGCGAGCCTCTTTCTGGCTGCCTGCAAAAACTACGTTCTGTAACAACTGAATATTCATGTAGTATGGTCTTTCTCATTGATTTTTGACGTCCTTATAGATTCATATAATTAAAAAGTCAATTTGGCAAACACGCATTCTCAGTATTTAAGCACCGGGCCCATACAGTTACATAGATAATAAAAATATGCGAGTTAAGAGGGTTTATAAGGGTCTTATGGTCTAAGGGTCTAAGCCAACGGGTGCTAGCAACAGCCAAGGCAGTGCCTATACGGCTTGTGAATCCAGTGCTGTGCTGCCAGAAGATGCTAATGCAGTAGCTGTCTCTTCCGTAACCGACGCTAACTTCAGGTGATTATCACACGGTGCCCCCACCCCCTGATGACAGCTGTTCAGTCCGCGTACTTGACAGTGATGTTCACTCCCCGTACTCGATCTACGAAAAATCGCTCGCACCCTAACCGACTTCCCTCCCCAGCCCCATTGACTTCAACATGCGGATCTCGCCCTGCCGGCAGCGTGAGAACGATGACCGTTAAATATAGACACTTATCACCTCTCTCCACTGTCTTATTTTCATTATCTATGTAACTGCATAGGTCAATTATGAAGTACTAAAAGCACGTGTGTGCAAATTGACTTTTCGAGTTTATCATGGGAATATATACGAAAATTCATATATATTTTATAGGAAGTATGCACGAAGGTATTCGCTCTTATATTCATTTAGTAGCAAATTAGAACTCCCTTAAGTATATTTTACAGTTTTATGACTGTAAACCATCCATCTATCCATAAAGCATTGTATATCTCCTTTTTTAAATGCTGCTTATAAAGTGTACAACATAGCTCACATGCAATGCAAAAATCGATGAACACTATTTGATGTCTTCCTTAAGGCGTAGAGAGATATGCGATTTATCTTAGCTGGAATGGATACAGCATGTAGTTTGGGAAGCCTTTATTCAATTGTAACGGCACCTCAGGTTCAAAAAGTTTATTTACAACCGTCAGACACATTTTCCTCAAATATAATATTTGAATACGACGTATTCTTGTGCGTTTTCTAAAAAATATAGGAATTTTAAAGTGAACCGAAAAGCAATTACAAAAATGCATTCTACTTAAGTAGCCAGGTTTGCAGCCTTTTTGCAGGTGCCCGAAAATAAGCCCGTTCAAAGCCGGCATCCTAACAGGACAAAAATATCCTGGGATTAGGCCTCAAAATAATTAATCTGACAACACTGCTTAACTTACCTTTCCGAAAGGAAAGCACATTTCAGAATTTTGGTTGACATTTCATGAGATAGAAAATCTACTGTATATAACAGGTTCTGCTAGCAAGCTCAAGAAAGTTACGGGCGGGCGGACAGAATGGGATCGAATGCGATCCTAACCACATACGTGAGTGTCATGCACTTGGTTGACTTGTATATACCTCACTGCACAAGGCATATGACGTACTGATGATCGGTAACAACCGTGAAACAGCTGTCTACGTCTTGCCTGTTGCACCTTTAGCAACATACCTGTGCATATATGTATATATATAATAAGTGGAAAGATGACATCCCAAGAAATAAAGTTGAATACGTTATATATATATATATATATATATGAAAGTGTGGGTGGCTGGCGGCCGAAGGTCACATGACCAAAGTCAATCACTGCCTCACCAATGCGCCCGTACAACGGATACCAACTCACGAGAGCATCAACGACTGATCAGTCCGCTGATTGACGTGGGGGGAGGCCAACAGGCACGCTGCCTTGTCTAAACCTACGACGGCTCCAAATGGGAGAGCGGTCACGCGCGCCCGCCGGCGTTCAACCTCGGGAAGGTCTAAGGAAGTCAGCAGCGATCGGGCAGGTCAAAGTTCACGCGTCCACCATGGATATAATACGTGGCACGCGGCAAGATTGAATAACTCAAGACCACCAGGAGCATCAAGCTCTTTACTCTGATGATGGAAGCGAGAAGGCTTTCGAAACGTCAGTACAAATACAATTTGGTCCATTAACTCGCTCCCTCTTCTTCTTCGTATCCTTCAGGAGATGATAAACGCAATAAGATATCGGGACCTCGAATCTTTACGCATATATATATATATATATATATATATATATATATATATATATATATATATATATATATATATATATATATATATATATATATATAACAGCTATATTAACAGCTGATTAATAATGCCAAAAATCACCAAAGCTTGAACCACCCGCAAGTGAAATTGTCTTTTTTTCAGAGAGCTCACCTTCAAGTGGGCTGAAGTGCGGGTAGAATGTTTACAAGAAATAACGATCTCGGTACATCTTCCTTGCGTATGAAATTAATGACGGCATAACATTGTATTCTTAAGGTATTGGACCTCATCACAGTTTAATCAAAGGCCTCTCACCTGAAAGCCAGGCTTCTGAGACTTCTGAAGTAACCTGAGTTTACCAGCCATCTTCATCATTATTGCACCTCCCTGAAATAAGTCTTTAACTCTTGTAGGGTATCGAGGGGTTACAAACACCATTTTAGAATTTTAGGCCCACACAGTATATCTAACAATCCATGGGATTACCCACCTTGTTAAACAACTTTTCAAAAATCTATGTACATGGCTGAACCGAAACTGGACCTGACACCTGAAATTGCGGTATTTCCAGTAAAACGATCACGATTTAAGCCAATACAATGCTGCATTGACGAACTCTAAAATTCTTAGAGTGCGTTAGTACCTGTCCATGTTCACCTATAAAAAAACAAACTATATGAGTTCACGTCATAAGCCGAAGCCAGTAGCGATTAGGCAGTTTATTTGGCTGGGTGAAAATTGCACCTCAAAGAAAATGACCAGTGCCGGCTGCAATGTAATGCACTGAATACTTTTACACATTTCAGTCTTCTCAAATTAACAACAGACCAAGCTTATCGAAAACAAAACAATTGAGTCCTACCCAAGTCTCGGTATCGCAAACGTTTCGAACACATAAGTACATGCTTACCTTTGTTTTTAGAGCGAGACGGAATTTAATCAAAAATTATATAGACAAATTCTAATAAGAATTTTCTCAACAGACCTCGGATTTCGTTTCCATAGCAAAGGCACATTTCAGAGGCGTTACAGGTCCCTTCTGACGGTGATGAGTTCGCAATGAAAGCATTGTATACTAAAGCGAATTGTTTTTCACGCCAATAGGAACTTATAGTATACTGACCACTGTAATAGCATGGAGGAAGATGCAAGCACATCCTGGCTTTTTCATCGAAACGCCGCATTCATGCGGGCCTACTCAGTTCAGGGGTCTAGCTTGCTTACTGAAACCCCAGACCAGCATTCACAGTACGACCGTTTGAAGCTCCAAAACTGGCCATGCTGCATCGTTTCCTTCAGTCGGCATCAACATTCCTCGGTCATCCCATCTGCTCGAGCGAGGGAACTCATGTCACAGCAGTCTTCTTTAGCCCACCATTGTGGCCAAGAGGATGGTTTACCTTCGAAAAATTCCTGGTCCCAAGTACAGACCGTTTCGATCTTTCCGATGGATAGCGAGCAAACAAAATGTGAACAGGCACAAATGCCAACCCCTGCGAAAACCGCTCCAATCGGTGAGTCTTAGTCTCGTAATTTTATACATTTAGGACTTCAAATAAAAGGCTGGCATGCTCGGTTTTAAGTTAGAAACCGAAACATAAACTAACAACAATCTAAACTACTAATAAGGAAAGTGATCGAACTAGAATTGCGTTGGTTAATGCTTTTGAATCTAATCAGATTCATAAGCAACTTTGAATAAGTTACGAATTTTATAGTTTTGACACTCATTTTTTACCATGCAGTGGAGATTTACTGTCCTTTTAAATCAGGCTGCATAAACTTATTTCGAACCTTATAGCATGCATTCTTAATCTATCCTTCCACCTTACATTTTGAATTTCTGTTTGATTCTTTTGAAGATGGGTTGCGGGCAAGCATCACCTTTGGTTTCCAGACAGGAATGTAATGTTTCCTCTTCTTTTATCACTCGTAAAGACTTTTTCACGAAGCAAGGTTAGGTGTAAAAGTCGGTTGCATTTTGTGACAGTTAACCAAATCATCTAAATGGTATCACTAACGACCACCTAAATTACCAAAATTTTTCTACAAAATAAGGAGAAAATTAACAAGCTAATTGAACAGACGAGAGATAAAATACATGATTCTCTTCAGCGCCGTGTGAAAAGTACTCTCTAACTTATGAGTAGCGGAGAAAGTAAACTTCCTCGGCCTGTAACCGTGAATGTCGCGATTTACTTCTGGCAGCAGCAGAAATAAGACGAGCCAGAATTCCCGGGTAAAGTGTATCGAGCTGTGGACGTATAATATTACAATGCACTCGCGTTTTTTTCGGAAAACTAAAAACTGGGTGCCCGCTGGTTCTGTCAGTGATTTATAAAATTAGTTATACTGCAGCAGTGTTAACGAAATATGTGAGGCAGCGGTGTAAGTGCTTAGATGATTAGATAAGGTGCCATAGAGTCGCCGCGCCCGCCTCCAATGCCCTCACTGTTCCCGCACCATCACACACCGCGTGGGTCTATTAGGTCACATGCACCTCCACGATAACCTGTGATAAACCACCGTAGATTAAAACACATCAGCACACACTGCGTCAACCAATATGTAGACAACACCCTCACCATCCTCATGTAACCGAGAATATCAGGGTCTCCTAGAAACCGTGGCTTGGAAGGCTGACGCTTACACCAGACCACGCCGTCGGCCCAGTGTGTGTTGTTTGTTGAGTGGCTGACCAGTGGACTGGGAGTCAGACAGCGATGGCTTCTTCATATCACCTGGTTTAGTGAATTCTGAGTGCGCATTATGACGACCAGGTCTTGCTGTGGCACGCGAAGACGGGTACATCGGCCCATCAGCCAATGCGCCCACTCCCACATCAGACGACTGACCGGCTCGGATGGTGGTCTGATTGTGGGGTTGGGGGATAGAGTGAGGTCGACAGCTCAGCGCATTTCTTCACTATAAACAATCTGACGCGCTTGAAAATATCATGGTGCGCTAAGTGCCGTGGCTCGGAAGGATGCAAACTGACGGGACCACTCGGACCGCGTGGTCAGCTCAATGTGCGTTTTGTGTGGAGTGGCTGACTGCTGACTGAGAGTCAGCCTGCAATGGCTTCTTGATGTGGCCTTTATGGCACTCCCACTCAGTTGGGATCCGAGCCGCCCCTCTCTTGTGTCATTGTGTTCTTGTTTGGTGTTGATCCACAGTGCGTTGGCCTGCGCCCTCTCCCATCCCTGGTCCTCTTGACTGTGTCTTTTCACCGGTTTCAGGTTGAGGAGTGCAGCAGAGAGTGAGGTAGATGCATCGAAAGTCTACTCTCACTATAATCCAGCACGAGTCACCGTCCTGCACCACTCTGTTGGGGAGCATACGGTGGACATCATCGAACACGACGGTCGAACTGACTGATAGGTGATTAAATGCAAAGCTTAGTTACAAATAATGTTTAAACAGGTTTAAAGAGAGAAGACAGCCTCTCCGTGATTCGTACGGTACAACATCGGTGTTTTGCTTGAGAAGTTATTCAAATTTTATAAACATACGTACATTATTTTACACCATTTTTTCTCCATAAGTATTCATGTGAAAGCAGTTGGTTTCATCGATAAATATTATGAAAGTTTACTTAATTTTATGACTGCAGTAAACTTACTTTGCACAAATTTGTTATATGTTTGAAAATTCTGCTTCCAAAAACTGTCCGTAGTTAAAATTATTTGCAACATTGCTTGAATGTTGAGACGCTCTCACGGTTTCATAATAGCGCAGTATGCGTAGACTCTGAGACTTTTTCTTATTTCTATTAATTGGGCTTTAAAAATATGTCTTATCTGGCACAAACTCTTGCAAATGTAGGAGAAAACTGTCGAATTCCTGAGCAGTCAACCTTAGACTATATGAATGTACAGGTATATATCCCAAAACATCGGAAAATTACGACTTGTTTTAATCTGTTATTCTTTTTGTGAAATCATAAATAGCTGAGGCCGGCAGTAATTTTAGAAAAACTATGAAAAACGAACAATTCATTGACATTTTATACAAACTCGTTGTAATGCAAATGGGTCGAAAGTACATCACCACTACCTAAGTTATCTACGTTCTCCAGTACACTCAAAATACCGGCAAGGCGTACCACACAAATATCAGTTTTCTGTGAGTCATTTGTTAAGTCAGGTTTACGTTCTTTGTTTATCAACATTGCAGTTCAAATTAAGTAATTAGTCCTTTTCAAACCCATATTTTAAGATTCTGGTTTGCGCGACAAACATTTCATTGTATACTGCATGTTTGTCGATTGCCCTGTCTCCTTATAAGTGGTGTCGTGTCTTCATAAATAAACCTGCAATCATTGGTTTTACTGTCATTTTTCCGGCTCATGTCAAATTTAATAAAGATTAAAAACAAGGCATAGATTAATGCTCCTCCGACACCTTTGGGAGATGAACTCCTCCCTTTTGCTCGAAATTTAATCTTACATACTCCTTTGCATATCACAACTTCAGTTCCTGGAATTTAATCCACCTTTACGCAACACTGCCAACTTTAAGTTTTATTGTGCATTTTGAGAATATAATTTACTTTCCATAAAAGGTAACCATTACAGTATTTTTACAAGTATATCTGTTTATCATCAATATACATTCTATTACCAATTTCAGCAACTGCAATGTTAAGGATTCTTCGGTATGACCAATTATTTTGATAGAAAATATCCAATAATGCCTTATTGGCAAACAAATCTTTTCAGTGGGATAATAGCTAGTTCGATTACAAACACGTGCCTCTACTGCCTGCGCTACTGGTATTTACGTGTCAGCCCGGCCTTGCCTCATTAAATAGCACAGGAAGTAAATAGAGCTGACATTCTTAAACAGAGCATAGTCACTGTGCTTGCGACTTGCAGTCTTTACATCAGCTGGGTACATATTACCCAGATTATTAATTGGCTTTCCTTTCAATTCGACGTACCGATGGACGGTAATGACCGCCAAACAGTTGTCTGCGTCTGACTTGTTAGTACATTAACGAGTGCCCCCTAAACGAACCGTGTGGTAGATGCGCTGGACCAACAAGGGGGTTATATCAGGGCACGGTAGGCGTTCTTCACGATGCGCTCCCATAACTAAACGCCACACTCGAGGGAAGAGATGTGGTGGCACGGGCAGCTGCAGGGTCACGCCGCACTATCCACCTGCAAGTCACCATCCCTGTGTCACCATGCTGTGGAGCACACGGTGGACCTCGTCGGATACAACGATCAACCTGTCAGTACATTAACGAGCCTTCATCAGAGTAGGTTTAGTTATTCGTATGTTCTTAGCGGCTTAAGTAGGTGCATATAAAGGCTGATCAGTTCTTGGTGATGGTAACGGGAGTTCATCGTTTAACAAAACAAACCTGATAACTTTCGATAAACTATGTTTGCTCGAAATTCTGGAAACGACGTTATTTCACAATCTTATTGTCCTATTAATTAAAACTCGCCAGCGTAGGAATAAAGATATTCTAAGACTATTCTAAATATGTCAACTAGCTTCAAAGTATTTTTTGACAGTGGCTGATCCCACAAACCTTTTGTTTGTAAAAATTGGTTCTGTTTTGAACATTTTCCCTGGAAATTCAGTTACTGTATCGGTTAAAATCCTAATCTGAACCTACTTTCGTACATATTAGGGATGTGAATGCCTCTCTGTCGACTTTTTTGACAGAAAACCTCGTAACGTTGAAGGCATTATTGCATTCTATGCCTACTAGTCCAATATCACGTTTATACTACTAATTTCATTGACTTGTAGTTAAATCCTGTTAACCTTTGCTTATGATTGTTCGTTGAGACCTTATAAATCCCGTGGAAGTCAACTTTGTGGCCCACACGGTGCTCGAAATCAACAATAAGTGTCCTGGCCCAACGAGAATTTGTAGAAAGCCTACGAGAGCTCTCCAGCTGGTCTTGCGATTCGTTCGTTTTTTGACTGACTCACGTAGCCTAATTACGACCTCCCCTGGCTGTCACGCTTTTTTTTACTTTAAATATGTCTGAAATATCTTTTTAAATCTAGAAAACCAGATTGTTAAAAGGAATGCGTTGGGGTGCCCCAACATAAGTGGGTCTCGAATTGCAGCCCTGATTGGAAATCAGATGACACTGCGAGAAATTATTTTTGCGTATAGCATAGTTAGGAGAGGGAGGCCTCACGAAAATAGAAAACGAAAGTCACCAGATGGGTAGATATGCCGGCTGCGTTATGTCATGCCAGGTATTGCATTTTACAACTATCGAAGACACTGAAGAAGCCATCAATGCACGTTCACTGCCTGGCTTTTTGGCTTAGAACCGCCAGATGTTGGCTGCACAGGGGAGAGTACAAGACTAAAACCTGCCGGTCACTTGAGATAGCAGTAGATCGCAAAAATGGAGAAAGAACACTCGCGGATGATCTATAATAAGATAATTTGGGCTTTTCAGTCTTCCACCGTTTATAGTAATCAAAGATCCCATAACCATGTGACAAGCAAGACATTTTTTCCGAATAATCTGGCCTACCTTAGGCTACGAGGTCCGGCTATTTCCTTTATAGTGAACTCACTAACTAAGCTTCCTAATCACTACGAAGAGATTTCTTTGGATCATTAATAGTCAGTCTTGGATTCCCAGTGAATTACTTGCTTGTTGAAGGGCCATAGTTCGCACCTGCAGTGGGTACGTAGGCTAAGAACACCTGCACATTTCCCGGTAGTCTATGCTGAAATTGAGCTAAGGTAAACTACTTGGGCTTGAAAATTACTAACAGTTCAACTAAATAGGGAATGGTGGAAAGCAAACTTACTAGGAAATGTTACCCAAAGAGTTGCCCTGAAGCAATAGAAAGATGAAGTTTCGACTGATTAGGGTTTATCTTGCTCAGACCTGTTAACTGGTCCAGTTTGACCTGAGCACACAAGGGGAACATACAAAAGAAGAATCGAATAAAGTAAATTGTGTCCTTGAGCTTTTGAAGAAGCAGTGTAGCGAAAGATGTGGGGAATATGCATGGTAGTTTGCTCTCGTAATAGTTAATGACCATCCTCAGCAGATGACGGTGATTGGGGATAGGGGAAGAAATGCGTTAGTGATCAGTTTAATTAGGTATTTGGAGCCGTCTGACCGTTTTTTTAGCCTTTAGTGAGTTTTAATGTTGTTATCGTTGTTTGGTAGAAATTACGTACTGCAGAGTTTGGGAGGTAAGGATAATTCATATGGCCACTTAGACAGGGAATGAGAGCGGGAACCGTCCGCAATGCAGGGGTCTTTGTGTCAAATAGGTTTAGGTTTATGGTTAGGGTAAAGTTTATGGTGAGGTTTAAGGTTGGCGTTAAGATAAGTGCAGTATTATGTTGAGGATTATTGTTAATTATAGATTAAGTGTTTAGTTCGGGGTTACGGTTTAGGTTTACGTTCGGACTAGTGTTCGGGTTAGACACGGGAATATTTACCCTTGCTCGAATTATGCGAAGAGCAGCCTTTATTACTTGGGCGGAATGTTCCTATTCCCCTAATCTGCTCAGGGGGTCATATAAGTAATTCTTGCCGTTTTGGATACTCAATGGAAACCGAGCTGGTGGTACGGGTCCAAGAATTAAACAGGAGATAGTAGGCTGGAACAAAGCACTCCATCTTGTGCTTTGCCAGTGAGGAAACATAAGAGGAGGTTTCGAGCTGACACCCGTGCACTTCGACATTCCAGTCCTGTGTTTGTGCATTGTCTCCTTGGTCTTCTGTACACACTGTGCAGCTTCATCCTCAGCAGCATCTCACTTTAATTGCTCATCTTACGCGAGATTCCCAGGACTCCGACTGTTCTACCGTTATTACCGACTATGTCCACATTGTGTCCCACAACGTTGTGGAGCACAGGGACGGGGATTGCACGTGAATTAGTTTATATTGAAGGTGGACTCTTGTATCATCTACCACACGCTCTCCTCTCTCCGAGTCAAGAAGACTGAAGATCGGATCGGGCGCAGTGGTTGACAAAATTTTGTAGCCGGTCTACGCGTGCCAAACACTACCTGGTTCACGCACAATGGACAAAGATTTAACGCAAACAGGAATAGGGGGCGCTCGGATCCCTATTAAGTGGGAGGCTCAGAGAGGCCACATTATAAAAAGGCAATCGCAACCTGATTCTCCGTTCCAGCAGTTTTCAGACTTTCAAGTCACGCTTTTTTAGCGCACCGTGATAGATTAAAGCAGGTCAGGTTGTTTATAGTGAGGATACACGCTGAATACCATATTGATGGAGTTCCAGGCGTGAAATTCACTCTCTTTTCCCTCCCCCAGGCACCAGTCCACGGGTCTAACCGGTCAGCCGTATGCTGCGGCGATTGGGCACCAGTGACTGGCGCAGTGTGAGCCTGCACCTGGGCCTGTCCCATATCCTTAATGTGTGGCCTTTTTTTGTTGGATGGACTCTGCGTGGCCCGAATAAGGTATGCCGAGCCCTAATATGGCCCCCGTTTTGGTTCAGCGCTTCTACCGTGGGACCCGTGGTAATGGCACTAAACTTATTTCGACATTCAGCTATAAGCACAAATTGATGGGGTCCACTGTAGTTTGAGTGCCCAATATCTTATGTGGTTGTAGGGGCTCAGTTCGTGAAGAAAACTGGCCAGAAGAATAGGTTTTAGAGGCAGAATACTGATGATACAAGGGTGGATGATTTAAAAACTATACCATTCTGACACCTTGCCTTTATGCGCCCTCGTTAAAAGATGTTTCGTTGCACAACTACTTAACTCATGTAATCTAGGCTAAACCCATGAATATTAATCGCTACAATGTGTAGAGGTCAAGGGAAGCCAGTTCTCTATGACTTTGTCTGATATGTAGGCTGCTTTGAGTGCTGAAACAAGTTTAAGACGTTCAAGGAAGTAGTTAAATCGTTCGATTACGCTCTTATTGTCTAAGATCCACGTTTTACCGAGTTCAGTTGTGCACAAAACTGTCAGTGCTCTGTATGTATCTATTGCTCCTATTTTACATTGGGGTAGACATGATAATAAGTACTCCCCACGTATTACAGATGGGCTTTTGCTAAATGCCAGGACAGTTACCTATTGTCATGCCCTAACCATAGACCTAACAACAATTCTAACCCTAACACCAACCCTAACACCAACCCTGGTCCCTTATACTAACTAATACTAATAAAACTCTAATACTAACTCTCTCACCCCTTGGACACCTCTAATACTGGAATACCTATTTCCATGTCATAGCTTACATTGTTTTATGATTTGTAGTAGACAATGAAGCTCTTTCGGAGAGATTGCCTTTCTAATGCCTATTTACAGGAATAAATCATTAATTGGTACGATCAAACATGCAGACCCTCAACCGATAACATTCTCGGTCTCGAATTCCAAATCCACTCGCGAAGAAACACAATCTAGGATGAACATATTTTTGCATTGATCATCGACTTTTCGAGAAATTATTGTTAAGGGAATTATCTAGGCGAACAGCCACCGGACTAAGGCCTTTCTTATGACCACGGTTTAGCAGAAAATTAAGTTTTCCAAGTCATTTTGGGGGCTTAAATGCCTCTCCATAATAAAAAGGAGAGGGTGCTTGAAGGTGCGTTTTAGAGCATTCGCAAAAATTCAATTTTAAAATCTGAGAGCACACAAGGGTTCCTTCATTTTTGAAATGACAAAACTCGATGAACTTTTCCAGTTTTCCAAGAACCATGTCTGAAGACTCAGCGTTCTACAAATATGTTATATGAACAGAAAAATTATCACTTTTTTTCTTCATTAGCTAACTGACTTTAGATAATCATCATCAGTCAGTAAAAACTGCATAACCTATCTAAGTAGGAACCTTTGCCCAGGTCCAACCGTCAGGTGCGATGAGGACATATCATGCCCTGTATGGTCTGAGGGGAGATCATATTTAATGTTTATCGTCTTTTAATTGGATTGAACGTTTTTTCTTTGAATAGGATGCGTAAGAACAATGGTCGATGAGCCAGAATGTCACGCACACTGTGTTCCATATGGTTTTCAAAAAGTTCATTTCGATGTCACTTTAGGACACTTGGCTTTTTCTACAAAATATGTTAAATTGAAGACTGCAAGTTACTCGCTCACACAGTGTGCGTGATATTCTGGGGCATCAATCATTGTTTTTACGCATCCTGTACGAGCACGTATATTTTTATTCTTCAAAAGTAATCTTTGGTGTCTCGGAATATGTTGAGAGCTTTGTGATGAACAAGGAAATAGTTGTGGTCGTCCGCTCGTGTAACCTGCAGCTACAGTATCTCGAGAATGCCAAAATTTCAGAGAGACGCGGGTCTGCAATGACTATGTTTTATGCTTACTATAATTATTCCACTTGTTTAGAGTGATTACTCGATGCAAATGAAAATGCTGAGATATTAGTTTATTTCTGATGTTTTGCTCTACAATGTAACTAGCCATAGTTACTCTCTCTCCTGTCACTTAAGCCTACTCACTTCGTTCAATACATTACTTCCGCAACCTGCATTCGGACGGAACCTGAGGTTTCGAACGGGAACATCAGTTGCTTAATTCGGTCATACGCCGGATTCCCATTGTCTGATTTTGCTGTCTCACTTTTGTCCGACCCTGCGGCAGACAAAAACTGACACAAGCTCAATGCGTACAGAGTAAAGGGGGTGAGAACTGTTCCCGGCTCTTTGACTTAGTTACATGCGTGCGTGCATGAGTATATGTGCAAACATCGCGACGAGTATTCAGCACCAATCTGTTTGCATTCCTGTCGATGCAGTCATCACTGGTCCGCAGCTTATGCGCTTCCCCCGCCTCTTCTCGCCAGTTCTTTCCGCCATTTCGCCGGCCCTGCCGTCCACTCACGCTTCCCGAAAGGTTTTCTGTTTGTTCACTACAATAAGTTCGGTAAATACGAGCAGGAAGGGCCCCAGTTGACAGCCGTAATGAAGATTCTGTGCTCAGCGAATAATAACGTCTGATTGCAACCAACAGCCTGATAGTAGCGCATCCGGAGGGACCAGTTGCCTGGGTGAGGTGGGGGGGGGGGCGAACGCTGCACCAAACCGGACAGTCGGTTTGTGGACAAGAATGCCGGGCAAGGGGAATGACGGGTGGCAGATGCTTGGAGCATCGTAGGAAGGACTTGAGAGCGACTGACGCACGACAGATTAGCAGAGTTTGCTAAGTCAAAAGGCGGACGGTTTTAGTTGAGTAAAATGTAGTAGACATTACTAGTGTTACTTTTTGCTAAATCATTACACATGCGATGGGCAAAATAATTTTACTTTTATAAATATAAACTAACTGTGTTTTGTGGTGAATAGGTCGATGAAATAAAAGACTGGATGCTGAAGAGGGCATCGACGGATATAAGAATCTGGAAACTCGACCTATTAGCAGTGCCGGATCTGGTAACGCCGACGGAAAACTATAGATATGGCTTCAAATTTTAAAGCCGATTCTCACGGACATAGTATTTCGGATTCCTATGACAAAATGTATAGAAGTCCAGAGAACCCCGTTTGGAAAGCACTTGGTATTTAATTTACATTAATTTTCCCTTAATTTCCAATATTTACCTAAAGTTAAATAGCCACACCTGAGATATGGCAGAACTAGACGTGTGATCGCATCGTACTCTTTTCCCCACCCTTACTGTTTTTTGGTTGTTTAAACACTTGCTACTCTACCCTCTCCTATATTATTTGTACAGGCCCGACGATGAATAATCAAAATGTACTTTCGCTGACATTGACCTCTTGAACCCATGAGATAATTGTGAAAGAGTAAACTTTTGGAAAAAATCAAGCCTTCCCAAAATGTTTGTTGTTTTGAAACGAGAACAGATGCCTACTGTATGACAGGTTGCCATTCGCCGTATTGAAGACTGTAAATATTTCCGTGTCCTATCCCTATTCGCAACTCTAACCTTAACCCAGTAAGGCACGGGAAGGAATCTGACCCCCGCAATGTAGGTGACATTGCGTTAAATTCCAGCGAGATTAGGGTTATAGTTAAGATAAGGGTTAAATTTATATTAAGGATAGCGTTTATGCTTAGCTGTTTGGTACGGGTTAAGATTTATGTAAGGGTTAATGCGAGGGTTGTATGTGAGACACTGTAATACGTACCTTTTTCGGTACGGAGCGCAAGGCCACCTTTATCACTAAAGGGTTTCCTATTCCCGTGTCTTACATTTAATCCTAAACTTAATCTTAACCATAGCCGTTACCTCTCTTGGGATTCAACCCAAGGCCACCTGTAATACAAAGGGTGCCTATTCCCATGGCCTACCGTGTATTCTTGGCACGGGAGAAGTTTTCCAATTTAAAAGATGTACTCTACATAACGTTTTAGATGGTACTTCGCGGTGATGAAATTATGATTTCCGAACACTCATAGATTTTGATTGCGAAGCGTACCCTATATGCAGGAGTTTCACGAGGCATATCATGTGAGAGCATATCAACAAGAAAACAGCTATTATGCTTTACTCTGAGAAAATGTGCGCAAACTTAATGTGACGAGTAAAAGCTAGGCAAAGAAATGAGTTTTCGCTAAAAAAATAACGCGTACTAAGATTCACTCCAGCGACCAACTCGAAATATGATCCAAGATTTTCTTAGGTGGTTTAAGTCGACTGTCTTTGAACATGGCGACCAACAATCATATCATCAAGGAAATTAGCATATGTTCAGACGTTGGGAGGCTTCAGTACATCAATGTGAAGCTAAAATCACGAAAAGGGATAGGATGGAAACATGAAGTTATCAGAAAGAAAAACGGATTTCAGATCAACAGACGGAAGTAACTGAGTATGCAAGGAAAAACTAAATTGCAACTCAACGGAATCCAGCTGAGAGAGCCTTACACGGATGTTTTCTTAGGGCAGAGGTCGTGTCGGACAGTATTCAAGGTTGAAGAGTAATCAAAGGAATGTGGGTGTGTACATACGATGACCCTTATCTGGCCTCTTAGCGCTGGATGGGCCACTAGATCAACTGCGTCTAAGGTGTTGGACCTTCTTTCTCTGCAAAGTGTATGGAATACGAGAGCATGAAAGAGAGTCGCATGATAGTGTCTAGGCCAAGTTTTTTAAAAAGCTTCAGAAATGCGAAGGAGCAGGCAGATGGATGGGAAAACTTAGAACCAGAATTATTAGACATTTTAAGGATACGAGTGAGTCTGGCAAATGAAAAACTAAGAGTTTTCGATTTTTTAAAAAGATATGTTAATAAGATGAGTTGCATCAGGTACTGCCTGAGCAGAGAAGGAAGAAAATTTGCAAGATACCTTCTATTTAATCTGCTGTTGAACGAAAGATCCTTCGAATATGTGGCTCAACTGCAACCCCAGGCACGGACAGACGATATGTAGGGTTAGTGAAAACTCACTTGGCGGAAAATTGTACTCATTAATAGTAAATATTACATCTTGGCGTAGTGAGTCTAAGTTTTCATAAGCACGAGGAGACATGGTTCGTGGATGAGTGAGGCTTCTGGACTTCTCCCACCTACCGGCAGTCACCTCTGATCAATGGCCATCTACAACTTAATCAGGTTCAGCTGCTTCTAGTTATGCAGAATACTGTACTCGTATGACAAGTTTTCAAACTCATGCGTTCCACTCAACAGCTCATTTTCGAAATCCACCATTATAATTTAAAACAACAAGATCCACTTACAATTTACCGCCTCTATCTGGTCTTCTTGCGGATACAAAGATTCCTGTGTGAATTCCAGTACTACTAAAGTTATCATATGCAGTTTAACAGAAATTTCGAAACGCACTTAAGACAAAGCATTTAAAGCGGTAACTCTTAGATTCCAAAAACTAACACGCACTTTATATGGGAGAATTTTATTGATAGGAAAAAAGGACATTATCGCTCGAAAAGATGGGAAGACAGGGCAAAATCTGCAAGCTCGCAAGGACGCATCATTCGCACTCTCTATAAATGAACAAGAACCTGGAAAATCCGTGAAAACAACCATGGATTCTTCTTTCTTATTAGTGTCGGTAAAATAACGGCTTGAATTCTTACAAATCATCTGACGAAGCGGCCGGAGGATGGGACTTTCCTGGCGACTCAGTGGATTACGGCAGAATTCAAAAAAAAAACAGACAGAATATTTTCCGTACCATTACTAAAGGAAGAATGTCACTACTTTTATCTGACTGTGGCTCTGGTAACGGATTCGAGTGAGAATCCGAAACGCCAGGCTAGAAAAGCTCTTATTCCAGTGATTGTACCTCATTCTTTGCCAATGGGAATAACTTTTACAACACCTTCGAAGAACTCACAAAGGCCTTCAGTACTGTGAACCGAAAAATACTGTAAAAAAAGTTATGCAACTTGGGCGCCCGAAATGTTCGCACTGATGAGGGGGGCAACTTCATGGAACTATTCAGCGTAACAAATGGACTGAAGTAGGATTGTAAAGTTGTCTCAGCTCTCCTTAGTCTCACGTGCTCTACAATGCTGATGGGCACTTATCGTGAGGATCGAAGTATTCAAGATCGCTTGCCCTGCCGGTGGGAACTTAGCCGATATCCGCAAATTCACGCCAACAGGACCAAGATGGCCAACGTAATCGCCAAAGATGGCGTACTGAACTTAAGCGGATGCGGAGGGAAACCTGGACTTTTCTGTCTTCGAATGCTCCAAATTCTAACTAGCCATTAACACACACAAAAGGTTAATGCCTCAGTCGGAAATCATCACACCTACGCCAAAATTATCCTATTTTGGGAGCACTATTATAAAAAGTGTAAACAATGAAAACGGAATTGCTGTACGATCACCAAAGCCAGCCACATCTTTAGAAGGCTTCAGTCTCCGCTTGGAATTTCTGGGCTGCACAGATCACAAGTACTGGCAACACTTCTCAAAGATAAGGAGACTTGAAAAATTCATCAAACCAAACGAAGAGGTAATGCTTTCACGTGGACTGTCCCTCGATAATACTTAATGTGAAGAAATTAAAGCGGATTCCAAACATTCAGTTCCTAAAATTTATTGGCATTATCAGCTTGTTTATAATGTTTAAGGAGATTAAATCTTGACGATGGATCTTCGTCGTGAGGATGAACAGTGAGTCTCTGTTGGAGTGACTCCACTCCGGTGACGTTGCTGTCGGTGATCGTCCTCCACCTTGTAAGGAGCGACCTTGCAAAAACGCCTCGCAGAAGTTGCAAAATTACCTCAAAATTAGTAAAGACAACTGGAAACCCTTGCACAGGCATGACGAAGCAGTTGTTTTCGATGAGAGTTGCAAACCGTGTGCCAAGGTGAAGCAGCTGGCATACAACACCGGACTTCCGGGGACTAACGTCGCAAATACCTAACCCCTAAGTGCGTTCCTACATTGCCAACAGTTTAAAAACCGCAATGTACTCATCATCACATGCAATGGACGCACTGCCAACCCGCATGCAACTCTACAATATATAAATATAATCGAAGGGGCCGCTCCTATGTACCATAAATGCGACTGCACTTCTCAGTCACGTTTCACTTGCATCGGACAACCCCGCAATCATCGGAACTCCGAAGCCGCCAGGGGACACAGAACAACCAACAGTCACACTGACATAGTGCTTTCCGGTCCGCATAGTGGCTAATAATTTTAAGTACACATCTGCCCGATAGGAAATCAGTGCACCCCTCAAAAGGCGAATGGAGAAGGGCTAACAGGAGCTCCGTCCAATGGTCTTCAAACCACCCCACACGCTCATGAACCTTCAGGCCCTGCGTTGACCTACTCGGACCAATAGGCATGTATGATAGTTCACATATCATCCATCATGCAAGCAACAGCTTCTGTCGGGCAAAGGAGGGTGAACCAACTTTCGTGTTCGTTGTGTTGGTTCAACTAGTGATACTGATGGTTGTTGTGTGGGAGAAGAGAAGAGGAACGATTGTGTGGATATTGGACTGGGTCCGGAGACGTGCAATAAGGCCGATCCGTGCACCGATCGTGCCTTAGGCAATGTAGACGTGATGGTGTGGGTTAGATGTTTGCGTCGTATGTCCGCTGCACTTGAGTCTTGCAAACCTCACCTTTTGCCTTTACAGCAGCCATCACGCTGGCTTCGAAAATTACTGCTCTAGTCTTTAGGCAGTGCACCAGGTCGGCTGAAATTAAACGAGGTCCTCTAGTCATCCTGATTGACTTTTGTGTATCCGAAAAGGTCGATTTATTCCGCCTTATCTACCAGCACCAGTAATGACGGTATATGACCAGGTATATGACCCCTCCCTCCATCATGACGATTTGGCCACTCCATCGCAGTTTTATATACCTCAGTCTGGCATGAATACTGAAGACGCCGGTTCTTCTCCAGGATCTCAGAACCAGGCATCCTTTCCCGTCCCGTCACCTTCAGTATTCTTTAGAGCCAACTGAGATGAAAATGATACAGTCATCTTCCTTGGTTTTCGTAGATTTTGAAGTTTTTACCACATAGAGGCGCTCAGTCCGGACAATGGCACTATACATTCCCAGTTTTTTTGTTGAGGTTGGATGCCACCGACATAATTTGTGCATGATTTTGGAAATCTGATTTGCAGTTTCACCTTCTACTTTCATATTTCTTGAAATGGTACCCCCAAGGTACGCGAATTTGCTCATCGGCGTGAGACAACTTCCATTGTCATTGCTCCTAGATTCGGTGTAGTACTCAATCGACGTCAGTTGATGCTTGAACACTCCTCCGTGCTTCTTGTATGTCCACAGTTGAAACAGCCAGAAGCTTCATGAGATGTTTTCTTCTGTTGTGCTTTTTAGCGCACAGGTATAATTTTTCGAATATGTCTCCATGCATTGGGTGCTGAGAATGGCGGGGCACACGAAACTAAAGAGGATGGGAAAGAATAAATAGCGCTGCTTTGCCCCTTTTCTCAAAGGGATTGCTTCAGAGATAGACTCATCGTCCGTGATGCGTGCCATTATCCTGCCGTTCATGTGTCCTGCCATTTGTGTGAATCGCTCTGAACGTCCGAATTTCTGCATGGATCTCCAGATTGTATTATGATATATTGTGTAGATAGCCTTTAAGAAATGCACGAATGTAGCATAAAACCTACTGCACATTTAGCGGGCTTTTTACAGCTGTCAGGTCGTATTTCAACGAATTTTTTAAAATTTGCGTTGAAATCATATGGAATGTCCCTGCTCCAGGTGCGTGTTCATTTGAATGAGTAAAACTCAGACGTCGATTTTCGTCAAATTTTGAGAGGGAAAATGACAGGTACCCGTTCCCATTATGTTAGACGGCTGTTGCACTGCTCTGATAGTCACTTGGTGATGAGGGGTTTAGGCGGACTGTCAAGGTCTTCATCAGTGCTCAATTTAAGAAGTCGGTTGATGACCCGTTCGCATATTGCGGTTGAGTGTTTGAGGACGTCATGAAAGTGCGCGAGCCAGCGCTACAAGATCTGCAATTTCCCCGCCAGTTGGGCTGTTCTGTCCGGGTTGAGCAGTGGCACGTTTATCTTTCTTTGAGGACTTTAGACTACGTTCATGGCTGTAAATAAATTCTTCTTCGTACTGTAGTGGCGTATCCTGGTCTTCTTCAGTGTTGCGAGTTAGCTAAAGATTCTGCATCACTCTCGGCCTCTGATGCATTAGGCTTTAACATTAGAAGTCTGCTATAGTTGTTTTTGGCACTTTTTGGCGTAGGTCCTGAGTTTACTTCGTTTCTCGGATAATATATTTCGAGTTTCTTCATCATTATCACCGAGCCAGTCCTGGATTACGCAGTAGAGGAATTTCAGAGCGGCTGTCTGAATGACATCATGCAGTTGCCTCCACGGCAACACTTTCTTCAAGAACTTGAATCTGTTCAGCTTGAAAATCATGCGATTGCTGACGTTTGATCGATATTCGACCGCGTTAAGTATTATAGTATCCAATTTACTTTTCGTTTGCTTACCTGGCGCCTGTCTGTGATGCTATATTAGAAACCTCATTTTGATGATACATATAAAGCTAAACACCAAAGAACCCTCGCTCCGATAACATGCGAAGCGAAAAGCTCATGAGATTTGAATTACCAGTTAACCATCCTTCATATCTGTGGAATATATCCAACCGCTAACGGTAGCCGCTGCTTTAAGCCCTTCTAGCTTAAATCGCTTGGGTGGGTTAATTTCTTATCGTCGTAGGTCAGAACACAGTCAATAACCGTTTGAACGAAAACAAAGTTCTATAATGGGAGGAGATTAGCAAGATATAAACAGTACACTCACAACCAGTTGTCTCCCAGCTTAAAAGCCTTAAGATAGTGTCAATTTACGCGGGAACAAGATAGGAGATGCAAACAAATAATAAGGGGGTTGATGGGAAGCAAAAGGCGTACTTATCCGAAAGAATCAATTAAATATAAAATAAACAGTAGAGTGTTGATGAATGAAAAATGTCCTATAAAGGGTTTGACTGTTAATGCCAAACGTACGAACGGTGAGGGAGGAATTCTAGTGTTGTTAGTAAGCAAATAGTTATGTTACTATCAAATGGGCGGTAGTGCCATAACAAGAAAAAAGACGTGGGAACGTACAATATTTACATGGACTAAGGCAGCTGCCAAGGGTTACAAATGACATCAAAAGACAACAATCACGAACAATACTGGTCTCCCGGCAACCGTAGCGACTTTATGGCTGCATCATGAGGGAATTTGCATTTCTCATCGTATCTGTGATGAAAACGGGGCGTATGATTCTTCGCGGTTACACTGGAGTACGTTAAGCACGGAGGATACCGTCGAATTCGATGGTCGAATTGTCAAGTCACATACGACTACGCCACAATGATCAATAAAATATCACCCACATACTGTTATCAAAACTGGCCATCGTCTATTAACACAAAAAATGGCATGTATTTGAAAAACGGTAGGTGCTCGGGACTGAATGAATATATATTCAATTTTTGGAGGATGGTTTCCGAGCCCGTCTCCAGAGGCATGGCAAATGTATTATACCTGAGCAAGCAACCAAACGTTTTATGCATATCCAACTTGTAAGCCTTTAAGAAATGGGATAGCTGGTTGAAGATTTAGGAATTTTTAACTTAAACATACCTTACCATATCTGTTAACGTTTTATTGCGATTAACCGGCTAAATCCACTTCTGTTGCAATTATGAACATGCACTAGCTGTAAAAATAGACGGTCAGGGCAAAATAAACCTACACGCAGCATAAAAAACGAAAAATATCCTGCAACTGGTCTAGCTACTTATGAAAGGAATGCAGCGAAATCCTAAAGACTGCGCATCAACGGAACTGTTAATTTTGATAAAGAAAACAATTTTAAGAACAAATGGAGTAGAATACGACAAATATCAGCCACCGCACACTTTAAACTGACCCACACAAACTCAGCGAGTCTGCGTAGGCGGCCGTATCTCAACGACACCTCAGTAAGCTTCCGATATCCGGAAGAGGTAAACGATAGCAAAATTTTCTTTTCTGGCTTAGTTACGGTTGCTAATCTGCCACAAAGCAACGCTAAGTCGGTAAAGGCCTTCAAAATAGGAACCTGGACTCAGATTTTGGGGTTCAAAAAGGGGTTGTGGATTATACAATTTCGGTAAAAGTCATTTTATTCGTCTCGACTTCTGCGAAGACTCCATAGCAAAGCATAATTATTGCATACGTTCATGCTATCTGTCAAGGATAACAGCCAATAGATTACGGGACTTTGGATTTATGTCAGCTCTTCAGAGTTCACCTTCGTAAATTCAAACTTATGTCCAATAACGGAAAGAGAAGGGAAATAAGCCAAGCTGGTTATCGCAGTTTTTCCGGTCATCCTGACTACTTTTCTATTTTCTACTATTGTTATTTCCATTTATATAATTAACACCCCATAATATTGGGCTCAAGTTTTGGATTGTCACTCAAAACAACACCAGAGACAGCCGCAGAAAAGGGGTACAAACTGCGCAGCATTTATAGCACGGTTGATAGGCAAGAACATGCCTACTATAATTAGCATTACACGTTCATTGCTGTGGGTCTTAGTTGAAGAGGTGTTTGCTTATCGGACCAAACCTGAGTCATCAATGACCGTGATTTCAGTGCCGTTGTCGACTCCTGGCGTGACGATTACTCGGCAATATGGATCACTGTCGCCGTGACTGCCGGTCATCTAACCTTCCCCGCGTGGCTAGTAATTGTGCCCAGGCAAAATCGTAGCACAGAACCTGGAGGCGACAGGTCATTGCGCTTGTGTATTGAATGCGAGACGGAGAACCGTAACTCAAGTAGTTCGCGGCTCACGCTGTTGGCACTACTTGCGAGAAATTCGACCTTGTCAAACTTGAAGGTATGGCCAGGTCTCATCGCATGAGCCACGATCTGGCAGTTCGCGTCATTCTTCCTCGTAGTTACGGCTTGCTCAACCATTGCGTTTGGAGTAGTCTCTCAGTTTCTCCGACGTAGTTCCTTTGGTCGCAAATGCACCCAATCCGGTAAACGACTCCAGATGTTTCCCACCGGGGCAGTGGCTCTTTAGGCCTCATGACCTGGCGCCAGGTGGTTGCCTCCGGTTTGTGTGCAACTCCAACTCCGAGTGATGTGAGGAAGCGATTGATGGCTTCTGAGACCCCCAAAATCTTTGCGGCAGATGAGGACATCGAGGAAAGCTAGCTGGTTGTTTTATCACAGCAGCTTAAGTTATTAAGGAGACCCTAACCACTATGAACTTCAGAACCAGTTCTGTAAAGGAAAAGAAGTGGAACGCCAGTTGGGAGGATAGTATATTCTGTACAGAAATATTGAAGAAGAGGTTGGCAGCCGAACGAGGGCACGTCCGGAGCTGCGAGAGCGGTGTCCCCAAGTAGAAGGCAGTAGCGATACCATGTGCGAGTCAGCCCTGAGGATGGTTGGTCGTCTTTGACAGTCGGTATTAGCGAGGACCAGATAGCTACTGGTGTGCAAGTGCATGTAGTCGCGCTAGGTTCAGCGTTGCAACATGCGCCCGTAGTTGGGCAACTTCAGTTTTCTTCTTCCTCTACCGTGCATGGTATGTTCGGGAGACGGTGGTAAGATTTTCTTTGAGTTTTAACACCTGATCCCGTTTGATAATCAACATACCGAGCCCAGAAGTTCAGGTAATGGTGTCAGAAGACCGGTGACTCCCACCGTTGCGTGACGGCCTCCGCTATGAGTTTTGAAAGCAGCGAACTCTTTGGCGTGACTTTCACCTGTTCATTGATTGTTTCGTCAAACTTAAAGTACGTCTTCATACAGAACTTCAGGAGTTGAAGGATTCGAGTGAATCTGAGGTGATTCTTAATCTCATCGTATTTGTCCTGTTTTGTTTTGTTCCGCGTAAAAGGGATATGAAACCAAAATATTCCATGCCGTTGCCTGGCAGGAGACTTATCCCTTTCAGTTTCTTCAAGAATTGTGTTAACTAGTTAATTGTGGTACCCGAATCACTGGTCAGAAACTTGAGACGCCGACATTACTACATTGCTAGTCCGTACGCTGGAGTGCCTACAACTGGAGTACGGACCAACAAGCAAGCATCGCATCACCTACGACCCCAGCGATGAACACGAATACTGCATACTAGGCATACTCTTCCTGGTTACATGCGTCCTATAAATGCTGTGCGCCTTGTGCCCCTTTTATCTTTTTTTGTGACTCGGATAAGTGGTTCGAGTGAGAATACGAATTTTCAGATCAATAAACTTCTTGTTCCATCGATCGTATCTTCTGAACTGCTTCCTGGAACTCGCATTTTCGCCTCTATTGGCAATCCCATATTGTTTTTCCCATACTTTATTTATTCATTGTTTATAAAAGTTGTCATCGTTCTCAACAGTGTTATGGGTTTCTTCGTCTCCACCTCCCCCCTTTCCTCGCTGCGGTGATAACTGGTTTGCTATGTGTACTTTATTTGCCATCTTACTTCACACCTTTTGATGAGTCGTCAACTTGTTTTATCCAGAATGGCTTTTTGAACACTAACAGTTTTTACAATGTAATAAACAAGAACAGATGTTTCTTCTCATTTTTCGGGACTTAATTACGTCCCCAGGCTTTTAGATCACGCAGTTTTTTTTTACGTACATTGTGTACATTTACGTAAGAAAACGATTTATCTGTAATTATGTAACTGTTTCCTTGCATATATTACATTCTGACAGGCTTCCAGTTGCAAAATCTGTTTGAATGCACCCGCTGCGGGTCCGTAGACCAGGCGGACCGCATACGGTCTCTGGTGCGTACGCCAGATGCCGCGCTCTGCACCCTCTGTCGTCCCCGCTGCCTCTCAACCTTTCCTCAGGAGGGTTTTTCGAAGGAAAGCACAGACGAACGGGATGAGCAGCAATCCCGTTTTTCTGAGACGACCACTTCCGCCACCTCAATGAAAGGAGTTATTGTGACCGCAGAAGGTTGCCCCACAATCTGCACGTCAGCGCAACCTCTAATATACCTGACTAATAAGCAGAAACTTGGTAAAGTTCCACAATCACCTTTTATTTACAACAGGCTCAAGTGAAAAAACGGAGTCCACTTATTCACCTAGCTCAGGTTTGATCCAATCAGTTAATTGTCCTTGTGATGGAAATGATCTATATTTTGCAAAGAAAAATAGCTGGATCCTATTTTCAGTATAAGGTCAGGTAAAGTCGCAGTTAAGAGCGAATAAAAAGTAGCACATTTACATTTTCGGATTTAGTTGCCTTTTAATAACAAACGCAATTATAGTCATTAACGCCTACCTCGGCTAATCTTACGTGCAGATTCTATCCTATTGGACAGCTAATGGAGAATAGCCATGTTTCCTCTCATGACATTTTTCGCCGTCTCCTGAATTGTTGATAACTTATTTCTGATAGACGGTGCTTATCTGCTTAGGTTATGCTCTCCTATCTTGAACTCGGTCGCCTGGATCACCCAACGTATGTATGCATTCCGAGCTAAGTGATGGTGCTATCTGCGTCGGACGACTAAAGATAATATATGCCATAGCGCTCAACCCATGTTACTAATGACCACACTACATTAACACTTGAGACTGTGTCCTTTCACCTGAAAAATCTGGCAACCATCGCATTATATAAGGCAATAAAGAGTTAATACATCAGCCGTAGAAGTACTACGGACGGAAAACTCCTAGTTCATTCGGAAATTTATGCATTTTCGTGTACATTTAGGGAAATTACTTTGGCAAAGGGCTGATTACATGCAGTCAACGATAGAGAAGTCATAAGATGTATTCATTCAAGGGTCCCTATGGTTTATGACTCCTGACCAGCGTTCTCTTTATAACTTCTGTTTGGCCTTTAAGAATCACCTAGATTTGCCCAGGATTCTACGGCAGTTAGGAAAAAGAGAAGGTTCTTTCAATTTTTTTAGAATGCGACTATATAAGTTTCAAGTTAAACCATAGCTTGCTTGCTATTTGAACCTTTCACAATCTGACCGTACATGGGCAGCTCTCAACTTCCAGGAAAACGTTATGCGCTAATCTATAACGGGGAAAATGACTTGACGACCGCATATGGAAAATCTAAGACACTGTTGAAAACATTTCATAAACGATATTCTTATATCCTGTCTACTTAATTCATTTCTGTAGTTTAATATACATTGGTAAACTTCATTGAGACTGACATTTTTAACGCCTTTCAAGAAAGTACAGCTAGTTTTCAATTAAGTAAATAGAAAAAAGGCAGGACACGGGAATAGAAACCGCACGCTCATAATACGGGTGCCATTGCGATAAATTCGCAGAGAGGTAACTATTGCTGTGACCAAACGCTACCTTTAACCTTACTTTAACTCTAATCATAAGTTTAAACCTAACCTTTACCCTAAGCCCCCTTGACACTCGAATGCATGCTCCGGTATGGCCTTGTGCTAAATTCCATGGCGCTGCTTATTTCTGTGTCCAAGCCCAAGCCTCACCGTTTTTGAGTTTAACGCAAACCCACCTATGATAGGAGGGGTACCTATTCCAGTTTCCTACCAAAATCCCTAACAGTTCTATTAAACTACCTACTGTAGTGAAACTGTTTGGAGATAAGATAATTTATTTAAAAATTATTTTGTTCCTTGATCATCCATATGTGAATTTTGAGACAGAAAAGCTAGGTCGTTCTCATTATCAGGTGCCAGGTAGTTAACCATTTCTTCCTAATCTCTCAATCTATCGACATGTAGGCGGAACACATCAATATCGTCTTATTGTCTCTTAACTGAGTTAACTTAAATAAATAAGAGATACTGATAATTCGACTGTCCAGAAATGTAACTGTATGCACCTCAACGACCGTTTCTTGACATATGGTAGGAGCATTATGCAGATACTCGCACGTGTAGTCAGATAGTAATTTGTGCGAATATGGACATTATGCGTATTTTTCAAATACTTGACTGTATTAACCCCAAGAATGCGTACCAACTTCAAAGCTAATCATTAAGAGCTCTGCTCAACAGACTTTATTTTCTATTAGGTTTCTTCGAAAAAATATGTTTTGATCAATCGGAGCTTGATCGCTTCGGGAGAACGGAAGCTCTTGGCGCGCTCATTTGTGTTAAGAACCACGATGTACCGCGAGAGGCGGCAGGACATTGGTGACTGTTATCTGTCTTTAACCATCTGTATCATGTGTATGTTTCCTATCAGAGAGCGTGGTCAGGGTTATAATGGACTGAACACGAAGCAATTCTCTATCGTCACTCTTTCTGATATAGGCATATGCATACGTACATAAGAATTTACGTATGCGCTACATGGATTGGTTGCTTAGCTAGGTCAGGCACTGCGCCCACTCGCATTACCAGTTGGCTGACAGGCACGGACTGTCATTTCATGCATAGATTCGGGAAGAGAGAGTGAGATCAACACTGGAAAAGCCGCCACGATATAATATATCTGTTGTGGTTCAATCTGTCCCAATGCGCCAGCAGTCGTGGCCGGGAAGATGGCCTGACGAGATAAATCGATCTTCCTTGGGAATGAGAATCAAGTTGAAGTGGTTCATTCTTAATGTGACATTTATGGCATTCGCACGCGTGTGCGTTCCGAGCCGCCTTTATTACGACCGTGTGTATATGGAACAAGAACCAACTCGTGTGTGGAACACGTAAACATGATGTTTAGCCGTAGACTGACAAAATTCCACCCCCTCTCTTTCTATCACGGTAATTGCAGAGATTGGCCCAGTGCGAATGCCGGTGATGATTATCAAAGCTCCAATATCGGCATACAAAATGAGGCATAAAAATTGATGTCGTTCGATACTTTTTGCCCCCCCTCACGCCGAGTGCCAAGATAAACTCAGTTTACCAACGCCGCATTAGTATGGTCATCGTCACTCTAAATACTCTGACGCTTGGAGCTATGCTGAACTCCAAAAATGAAAGCTTTTCTACTTTTGAAACGTTAGGACAATACATGAATGGTTTCAAAGATTACCTCTCCACGTCATTTATGTCCGGTAAGCACCTCTTGGCTTCTACGCAATTGTATGTCTGAAACTTTATCTCTATGAATCCTTTTCCTAAGTTTGCCGAACTACATAAAGCAATGGATTTTTTCTTTGTCTCCCACTAGAACCATGCTCAGCAGCTGATGAGAATTCTGTTTGCTGGAGAAAACGGCATTTCCCTCTAGCTCTCGATTGCTTAGCTTGTGTCTCACATGCTTCGACGGGCAAGGTCTCAGCCGCATTTGCACCCCCCTATAGTGACCTCGCCGATGAAGGCGCAGAGTCGGTGCCATATGGGCACAAAGGAGCAGAAGATGGTAAAAAATGCCTGAAACGTGGGGTACAGTCTTGCGCTTGTTGGACACAGGATCCGCCGTCCACAATGAAATACACAAGTGACCTGAGTGCTGAAGACCTGGTACAGTTTATGCAGGCATTCATGATTATTCATATTTAAGTATTATCATTTGATTGTGATTAAACAGCGTAACAAGAATAGATAATAATAACTGAGCCGTACTTGCAATTTTCAGTATTATTTAGTCTAACTTTTGATAAAATCCCACTGAAATCCCAATGTTGACGCCACAGCCCCAACATAGGAATGGTTGGATGACTACTTTGAGACCAAAGTCTACTTACTGATGCAAATGATTAAAGACCCCTGTATTCAGGAGGACAAAGGTCGAATGGTAATTGCAAATATTTCTAAAGCTGATCTGACAATCATGTAACTAGGGTTCCTCAAGCACAAGGGTTGGCGAGTGTTTTAATTCACTCAACGAAAAAATTCACTAACAATGCACGTTGATCTTTATTCAGTTAAGAATGATGGCCTACTCCTGTCAGAAACCGGATCGAATGACCATCTGCACAAACTGCCACACCTCAGCCACCACCCTTTGGCGCCGCAACGCTGATGGAGAACCGGTCTGCAACGCATGTGGCCTCTACTTTAAATTACACAAGGTTTTTGCTCACTCGCTTTTACGTCATGCTGAGTTTCATGCTCTTTTGCTGTGGTATTCACAGACTGCTGATTTGGAAATTTACTGTTTCGATTACAAAAAAATTACTGCATATTTAAGCGCCTTTTCTAAATCAACATGCTAGGAACTTCACTCAAAAGCCGTTCGGGCGCCTTCTCTGTCATTTACTGTGGCCTTTTGTCATATTGGTGGCATAAAATTTCAATTTTTGTCTGTTGCGTGTTCACTTTTACGGTGTTCATTTTCCTTATCTCATACTAACTTGCATACCCTGAATATACCTGCTGCGTTTCACGTTTTCGATAGGTTAACCGTCCACTCTCTATGAAGAAAGAAACTATTCAAACAAGGAAGAGAAGAAAAAAGAAAACCGAACCACATGAGCCTTGTGAGCAAAGCCCATCGCCTCCACTGCTCCATTGCTTTGAGGTGTCGAGGAAACAGGTAGGCGTTGACCGAACTTCTGAGCTTTGCCGATCTCCTGAGCAAAAACTTCCACAGCGCACGATGAACTTACGGAAGTGGCTAATTTTGTAGCTTAAAAGATCCTAAGTTAAGGCGTTAGAACAGAACTTTTCATGATCAATCAAAATTTTTTCATTCAAAGAACTTGGTTACCTGGAACCGCTGTCGCATATTAAGTACAAGATGGAATCTAGTATAGTATTCTACAAACTCCAATAAAACGCACCACTTGTGTCGAATCCACAGAAAATACTATACTGCTGCTTTAAACACGCCAAGGGATAGTCATTTGGTGAGTCCAAAACGCAACTAAGAATGATTTCTTGCATTGTGACTTGGTAAATGCAGAATATAACTAAGATATGATTTCTAAATGGATTGAATTGTTTATGATTTTCAATCACAGTCACATTGTTTAGATGGCGGTGGTTGTGAAAGCTCGCAATTCACAAGTTCAGCTCTCATATGCATATTATAAGTAGAATGAAATAACCGATAAAGACGAAGGAGGCTTGAATATCCATTTCTGGCTTAGTATACGTCATCAGCCAGCCCATATTCAGTCATAATTTTTTACAGCCCCGAAGATCGAAAGCCAATGAGCTAACCATTGGATAACGGACCCGTTGTCCTTTCCGTTTATATTCTGAAATCCGCTTTAAATTAAGCAAGCTTATTTAAGCAGGGTTGAAATATTGATGATCATGCATCACACCCACAATATTTCAGACCCACCAAGATGCTGGCTTTTGAGTGTCCGTTTTTTGACCACCTGCAAAAACCGCACTCAACAACGCATGAATTCGACGCAGTAAACATTTTTCTGTTGATTTTCTATGCCCTTATAAATTCCCATACATCTTACAGAAAACGTAATAAGAATTATTCTTTCTTGTATTCATTTGACAGAAAATCCCTTCTTCAAATTTTATACTGAATGATTTTTAAAATAAGTTTTTCATTTGCCGAATAATTTTAACACGCTGCATTTGCGCTTAGGGTTTCTAGTCTGCAAGCTTCTTACCTGCTGTAAAAAGATTCGCATTCATTCTTCTTGATTTTGACTATATCTTATACTTCGTGAGGGGTAGTAATAAACGAACAGATACGATGAGATTCGAATGGAAACTCTATGGTCTGAAAAAATCTTCAAATTTGAGACAACTTTAAAACCGTTAGATAGTCTTTATAAAATTTAAATATTTACAGATGTAGTTAGCTATCAAATGCATACAAGTAAGATTATTTTTTTCTTCTTTTCTATAAAATTTATTGGAATTTGTAAGGACATCGAAAATCCATATAAAAATGCATACTTCGTAATTAGTTATTTCCCATTGACTGCTGTACTTTCACGCGACCTAATAGACGTGCATTAAAAAGCCGGCATCATGGCGTGTCTGAAGTGTCATGAGATTATTTTCCTTAATAATCAATCGTAAGTTATTTTTCATAATCGAAAGCACATTTCAGGATTTGATCAGTGAGTCATGATATCGGTCACTGACCGTAATTATGTTAAAAAGGAGGGGGCGACAATGGAGACTGGAATGTCCATTTCTGTCTTATTAACCGTCATCAGACAGCTATCAATAAATTTCATATCTGAAGGGCATACAAAAGCTTTAGATTAAGACCTCGATGGTTAACAAGCCAGAAATGCTCATTCTAGTCTCTCTTGCCTTGCACCTAACGCACATGCTTAACTACTGGTCTCTATGCGATCACCCGCGAGGACTCTAAAGTGAGCCCGAAGGCGTAAGGTGACCAGCACCTCCCGTTACCTGATTGTTGAACACTACTCTAACATAAAGGCATGTGCAAGTGGTTTTTACCGTATTCCCAAAATGGGTACTAGATAAAAGTCCACACAAGTATCCTGCCAATGTTATCGCCGCTGCATGGTGCAACGGCGAGTGGTTCGACTATTCAGTGGGTCCATCTGCCCTCGCTATGCTATTTCTAGTAGATGAACTCCAGATAAATACCATCTTAAATTATTACTCTTTCCAAGATAAAACTGATTGATTTACCTCTGTATTCAGGCGCGCGCACATTTGCACAGTATGGAGATATTTTTTTTCTTAAAAGTATTTAGTCAAGAAAACATATGAAACAAATTAGATAATACTTGAGATATGCTCCACGAAGAAGGTCGTCGAATTAATGAATCTGCGAATACTGAAATGCGAAAAGGTATGGTTCAACTATATAACGAAGTTCTTTGGTAAATTAAAGGGGCTGTTCCGCAACTTTCAATGCCGCTTTCCTAGCCGCATAAGTCCAATAGACGTCCGTGTTCGCGGAGATGCACAGGATCTCCCTGGAATGTTCAAGTGATGTGACTATTTCCATACCAAGCTTTTGTACCTATTCAGAAGTCTCCGGACCTCCTTCCTTCATTTCAACGTTGGCGCAAATTCATTCGAATGAAACGTCTTCTTATACCTCCTTATTGATACAGACCGTTATCACAAGTGCATCGGCAGCGGTACAGCCTCAGCTTGACCCCTTGTCTTATAAACACTCGTTAACCTAAATCTACGATCTTATTTATGACTGTTCCAGTTTTGCCTCCGATATCTTTATCAGACTAATATTCCTGCCATGAAATGTTTAAAAAAACTTTCCCCCTGTTCACCCTCCCCGAATGTACAGCACAATTTTTTTTATCTGTCGATAATCAAACCAGAAAGTACAGTTTGGGATACCAGTGACAAAGGCTAAGCTCCTGCATGCAATAAACAGAAAAATGATAGAGATATTTAAGAATCCACCAGCTAGTGACTGGAAAAGTCGATAAATAGGTAATTGAAGTATCAGAACATTGAGTGAACATGTTAGTCATGTTCTCAAACGTAAAGAGGTGCTGAATTTCGGTTGCGATTTCAGTTAAGGTAGGACAATTTCTAGTTCACTCAGTCCCCATGGCACTTTAACTCACCATCGACCGGTGCAAATTCTATGAAGGGTGGCCCTATTAAACGGGGGGAAATTCGTGTTAATACATTATGTTTCTACTCAGAATCTAGCAACCGGATTCGAATAAAAATGAATTTTAATGACTTTTACGTGAGTAGGAAAAATAATGATCGCCAAATACCTCAATTCACACCTATAAATTTGACTTAGATTGATAGGCGACAGTTTTAAGAGTAGAAATAAATGTGTGACCCACGAACTGTCTCTTTCTCAGTTCAACCGTCGCAGTTGATGATGTCCACCGCGTGCACCACCGAATGTTGGTGCAGGGACGGTGGTTTGCGCTGGATTATAGTGAGAGTGGACTATTGCTGCATCTAGCTCACTCCACTCCTTTACCTGGGCCCCAGTGTCAAGACAGAGTCAAAAAACCGGATTAGGGAAGGGGCGCAGGAGGCTGACCCGGCCGGAGCCACCCCTAAGCGTGCGCCACACCTGGCTCGGATTCCACGGGGTGTGATTGGCATAACGGCCATATTAAGAAGGAGCCATTTTAGCCTGTCTCGCAGTCCAGGAGACCGAGTTATCCCGTCAGCTAGCAGCCTTCCAAGCCATGGCTTTCAGCGCACCGTGATAGCTTCAAATGTGTCATATTGTTTATGGTGAGCAAAATGCGCTGAGATTTCGACCTCACTCTCTCCTCCACCCCCAGCATCAGACCACCGTCCGAGTCGGTCAGTGGGCTGATGGGGGAGCGAGCGCCGTGGTTGACAAGGCTGGCGAACCTGTCTGAGCACGCCACAGCACGACCTGGTCCCTTTGACACTCAGACGAGTATTACCAAAACCAGAAGGTAAGAAGGATCTATCACCGCCTGACTCCCAGCCCACTGTCTAACAACTCAACACACAACATACATTGAGCTGACGGCGTGATCTGGTATAGTCGGTTGGCAGTCTTTCCAGCCACGGCTTTTAGTAAACCGTGATAGTCTTAGGCTCCGATCACACATGCAGCAGAGGGACCACAAGGAGAAGGAGCCGATTATGTTACTTACATCTCAGTGAGAGGTACTGGTTGAAAACACGTTTTGCGTGTGACCATGTTGAATGTAGAGGCTGACGAGGAGAGATGTGGTAATGTGGTATAGCCGGTGATGCTCTACCGCAGGTTTTTATGGAGGCGTATGCGGCCTAATAGGTCCATGCGGTGTGTGAATGTGCGTGGAGTGCTTACAGTTGAGTCGGATGCGGCGGGTGCATGTTGGTACTCCTGACACTGGGTCACCGGTCTCTGTGCGATGGATTCGCAAGTGCCCGAGCATGGCGATGCGTGATGTGCATTTGCGAGGAAAATGAGGACAGGATAGGTCTGGAAGTGCTGCCTGCGGTGGTTGTGCTGCTGGTACTGGTAGTCACGCTCATGGGAGGATTCGTGATAGGAGTGTTGATAGGTTCGCAAGAAGTGTAAGATGTGTCAGCATCGCAGGGGATTACACTTTCGTGGATGTGCATGTGACCGAGCAGGCCCATACCGTGCGTGAATGTATGGGAACAGTGATAGCAGTGTAGTCGCGCGTGGCCCTGGTTCGCCTGTCTCTGTGCGATTGCTTCGTGGATGACCGACCAGGCCGGTGCGTGAGGTGGAGATGCGGTTGTGGTGTGGACAGGTTAGGGGTTAACGTTTGATGGTGCATCATGATTGCCTTCAGTGGTAGTTTGGCTAGAAGCCGTCGCAGCAGATGTTAAGGCGGGAAAACTGGTGGAAGATTGCCACGGTAGATCGGGAGCACCACTAGGATTGTTTATCGACATACGGATCGGGGCAGCTGTGGACGGGGAGGCACCAATTGGTGTCGTCGGTGTGGTGTAGTCGGGCCGAAGGCGTCCAATAAGACTGATTCGTTTCCAGAATGTTTGTTGACACCATGGGTGGTTGAGTGTCGGCATAGAGAGGCGGGGCACTTGGTATTTACGAGCCTCACGTTTGGCTTTGGCGGTAGTTATGCGGTTGGATTCGTAGATCGCTGCTCCTGGCTTCACTTTCCTTCTCCTGGCCGGTCGGTTCCGGTCGAGGTCCTCCCAATTTGCCAGGTTAATGTGCAGTTGTTTCAACGAAGTCTTCAGAGTGTCCTTGCAGGGTCGCACTTTGCACCATTTTCGACGGGAACCCGTTGCGATATCTGCATAGAAGAGTCCGTTTGGCAGTTGCTCTTCGTTCATCCTCACGAGGTGGCTGCTCCAGCGCAGTTGCAGTTTTCTCAACATGGCGTAGCTGTTGAGGGGGCTGTTCTTTCCAGCACTTTCGTGTCCGGGATCCAGTCCTGCCAGCTCAGCTTTAGTGTCCGCCGGAGACAGCTGAGATGGAAGTAGTTGAGCTTCCGCGCCTGCATCTGGTACACCACCAAGTTTTCGCTACATACAACATCGGCAAGTTGACAGCTTTACACATCTTGAACTTGATGCTGAGGTGGAGAGACCGCGACGACTCCAGGCGATTTTCTGCAGGTGACCGAAGGCTTGGCTGGCTTCGTAGTCCCGGTAGGCCACATCATCATCGATTTTGGTGCTGCGGGAGAGGTTTTTGCGAGGTAGGTGAAGGGGTCCACGGCTTGCAGTTGGGTGCCATAAACGTTGATACAAGGTGCATTGTAGGCGGTGTTGGGCGGTGGCTGGTGCACGAATACCATTTTTTCTGTGTTGATGGTTAGTCTGAAGTTGTCGCAGGCGGCGAAGACGTCTCTGCTCCTTTGCAAGTACCCTTCCGTCGTTGTAGTGAGAGCGCAATCTTCAGTGAAGAGAAGTTTGTGGATGGTAGTTGTGGATACATAGGACTGGAAGTGCGCCCGTCGACGATCGAGGAAAAGACCGTCTATCCCCCAGACGATGCGGATCTCGGGGTGTTCGTCATGGTAGGTATCCATTAATATGGCAGGGAATATGAGATTGAAGAGAATAGGCGTGATGACGCAGCTCTGCGTCACTCCGTTGGTCACTGCAAATGCCTCTGAGATGGCTCCGTTGATCGCGATGCACGTCATTATGTAATCGTGGAACTGACTCCCATGTGAGTGAATCGCTCTGGACAGCCGAATTTTTTCACGATTTTCCACAGTCCTTTGCCATTCACTGTGCCAAAGGCTTTCATCAGGTCCACGAAGGTAGCGTAGATATGGATCTACATCTCTTGACGCTTCTTTTGCAGTTGACGCGCCTCGAAGATCATGTCGGTGGTGCCACGATGAGGGTGGAAGCTGCACTGGCTGTCCAGCAAGAATCGTTGTTCCAGATGGCTGCTGAGACGAATGAGGAGAACGCGGGCGAAAACACTTCAGGCGATTTTGAGCCGCGAGATTCCTATGCAATTGTCACAGGGTTGGCGGTTCCCTTTTTTCTTGTAGAGATGGACGATTGTAGCGTCCTTGAAATCCTGGAGGACTTATCCTTGATGCCAAATCTCCTGGAAGAGCGCTGTGAGCTAATTCATAGGTTGGGGCTGCCGTGCTTATAAATCTCAGCAGGGATCTCGTCTGATCCGGGTGCTTTCCCGCTGGAGCGTTACTTCACAGCCCTGATTGTGTCGTGGGGAGATGGTTGGAGATCGAGGTCGGCGTTGGAGGGGTGGGCAGGGAGTAGTCATACCGGGTGTGGGGACATACACAATACCGGAGACACTCACAGTGATCGGCCCGCCGGTTGACGCGGTTACCTGGGCTGTGGCTGCTAGGCCGAGCATAGGTGTGTGGAGCAAAAAGCGAGAGTATGGTGCTAGTTAGAGGCCGTTGCGTGCAGCCACCACTAATGTGCTGGAACTTGCCATATTTCGCTGGGGAGGTGCCTAGCTAGACATCCCTACACCCTAAGTGCCCTTTTAAATGTATCGACACTAGCATACACAGCGAATACGATTTTTCCCATTTCATATACTTAATAACAAAATTATACACCTTCTAAGAGATCCATATTATCGCCAGTATAGTATCGCAGGTGGCCTTGTACCAAAGTTCAAATGGGAGTCCACATATCCGTGTCAGAACTTTTCCACTATGCAGAGATGATAATTCGAGTATCACTTAAGTCGCGGTTTTGACTGGACGAAGAATAACCCCATACCAAGGGGCAGAAAAGTAGTGTAGGGCAACTAGGGAGGTGAACGTGCTGAAGAAGTTATGTGAGGATTTATTGATCACAACTAATGTTTACATATTAACAAAGTGCATATCCAACATTTGAGTCCCAAATCTGGCTGATGATAACATTTATGCATAGAATGCGTGAGAGGTGACTTCCAGCTCACTGATTCGGCTAGATAACCCTTGCATATAACTACCCCACAGAATATACCCTTCCACCTATACACTGACGGCGAATGCCACGCGTAAACAAAGTAATTTACTCAAATGCATCCGGATAAGTTAGATCTGGCGGAACCATAGTCGTGAGAGGTGCCTGTAAGCAATAAACTTACAGTCCCCACCAAACGTATCGATGAACGCGGTAAATACTTGTGGATCACGCCTAGATCTCAGCTATGGATCACGATGCAGTGCTCAGTACCGTGGCCTTGGTAGGCGCGATAAAGGATATGAGGGTGTCCGGTATGTCTCCACACTCAAGAGTCCCTAAATGAATCCCCATGCTCCCTCCAAACTCCCATAAGGATGAATTTTATGTAGAGGACGACATACAACCTCATAGGCGGTCAAGGCTAACTCGGCTCATCTCGCTAAAAAGGTCACGACCCACTCCTGGAAGTCGGCAATCACCTGGGATAAATAACCTGCCCTGTTTAGCGGTAGCAGTACTTACGCGTTCCCTGGGGAGGGGTTAAAATATATCCTACTAATATGCGTCAGCAACCTGACTATGGCTGGTGAATGAAAAACACAATCGGAATTCTACATAACAGAACATCTCGTCTCCATCTCGTGCCTTCCTACAGTATACCAGAGTTATACTGCTCACTCTAACTGCCTGAAATTTTCGTTCGTTTATGGACAGTCCCGTGGAAAACAGGTCAGAAATGAGGACGACTCCAGTAACCTGGAGACTGACACAGTAAAAGTTAGACATTGTATCTCTGAGTGAGACCTGCTTCCACGAACAAGAAGAGGAGGAGACCTGTGCAGGTTATACCTTTATCTGGAGCAAAGCGAAGGCACGCCCGTGTCGATTTCACCATCAGAAACGACTACACTATCCACCGCATGCGTTGACCTTCTCATGACCCCGCACCTGCCTCTCAACGGGAAAAGTTGTATATCTTCGTTAGGGTCTACACACCCCAATGGCGTGAGAAACGAGTTCTAGGAAGACTTGCACGCTTTCTAGGGGCTGCCGAAGGCGAAAATCTAATTCCCATTCATGACTTCAGAGTACGCGTCCGCACATATCAGGCTCTTCAGGGGGGCTACGTCACCATGGAATCGGTCATTGCAGCAGCCTTATTCTGTAGATCTGCATAGAACACTTTTCTCATGACCAATAACTTCATTCACCTCCCAGTCAACGAGATGATGACGCGGCTATACCCTCGAGTACGTCACTGGTATCTGTTCCATCACTTTATCATCAGGAGGCGTGATGCCTTAGTGACCAAGGTTAGTTGTGGTGTCAGCTACTGGACAGAGGAAAAACCTGTCATCTTCAGGGTGATGCTTTACCTGCAACTGTACGCGTGACCGCAAGGTAACCCACATCAGGCAAACCAAATACCGTATTACCGGATACGGCCAAACATGGATCGAATTTTTGTAGTTGCAGAAATTGCAACCCTGTAAAAGGGCATACCAAGGTCGAGACGCAGTGTAGGAAGTTTTGGAATGCGATCCAGACTACTGGCGTATAAGCTCTAAGACACACAGGGCGACAGCACCAGGACTGGTTCGATGACTGACGAATAAATTCTCAATCCGATCTCGAGAAAGGCTGTGTAGGCATAACCTATGCCAGCAGCAGCAGTAACGGCGCCGACTAAGTAGCATGTTTCCGATGCCTAATTTTACGGCAGCAGAGGCTGAGAGAGATGCAGATCAATCGCTTAACTCTCAAGGTCAAATAAATTCAAGGGAACAGCATTTCAGTGAGATGAGGACTTGTTTCGCGGTCATCAGGGCATTCTATGGTTCCCAAGCCAAGAGAACTTCGTCATTGCTCCACCAGGATAGAGCAGTCCTATTGGCGAAGTTGCGGATCCTGCGGCGCTAGGATGTGTACTTCCAAAACTTTCTCAAACATCCACCGACAGTATGCGAAGAAGCTATAAACCCATCTCAAGAGAACGCCAATGTCGAACTCGGCTGTCCGTCTCCCCATGCCTCTTCCCGCAAGAGACAACCAGAACAATGAGCAGTTGTCCAACCCAATGGGAAAGGGCAATTCTGTAATAAACAGAATCATTTCCGCTCTCAAATTGCAGGAAAATTCGGCGGCTGATTCCTACTCAATTGAATGAACACACATCTAGGGTGGGGCTCCTCCTAGGGAAACAAAAAAATTCCAAAATGTTCTGGAACTACGACCCGCCAAATGCAAGAAAAGAGCCAGGGAATGGTTTCTGGCCTCTATGCCTCCTCCGTGGATCGGACGGAGGCCTTCAGATCGGAGAATCACAGCGCAATTTGAAGACTTATGCCGAAATTTTGATGCATGGAGCGATTCACACAAATATTAAAACACGGCGGGATGATAGTATGTGCCACAAACAACCTTTTAGTCTCGGAAGCATTCCAGAGCAGATGGGGTGAAGATATGCTACGCATTCTCTCCCAACCTCTTCATTTTAGTTTTCTTCGCCATGTTCGTTATCCGACGCGTGTAAGCACCTTCGAGAGTTTACAAGGCCCGTGGCAATGACCTCTTGCTGGTTGATGATTTTGCGCCAAACCACACCGGGATTTCCCGTTTAATCTTATAAGAGAATGTCTAGGCGCAAACAGAATAACAGAAGATATCTAACCGGGTCAGACCCACCGTCATTCCGTTAGAAGTGAGACGTAGTTCAGGCACCATAAATACGTATTAGTCAAGGATGTGATAACAGCCGGAACATTTTGAGTTACTCCAAATACGCGTGGTTGACATGAAATACCCATCGGGAAGTACTACTGACAAAGAAGATGGCAGATGCTTATACCTAACTGAAAATTGTAAGTCATTTATCTCGTCGCCTGTTCACTACACCACAGGAGGATGGAACAAGCTAGCTCTTGGACGCCGATCGGGACCGTCTTGGGCTCATGGCAGTGTACACACCCAGGAGATACACGATTCTGAACTGGTATGTATAGAAAAACCTCGATAACTCGTACAATTTATCGTTGTAAGTGTTAGTTTCCCTTGATTCTGTCGTCAGGTCTCATTGAGGAGGCGGACTGGTTGACATAATTTTTCACTATTGGTGAGCTGCAGGAAACCCGTTGAGGTGGTAAGGCCAAAGGAGGCAGAATGTGTGAAGTGCAGCCTTCAAGATAAGTGTGAATGCTAAAAAATCTTTGTAACCAAATGTATGCGTTCAATAAATTCTCATCAACCCAGTAGTTACATCCTCCACCCATTCCCCGACAGTCTGCTCTTGTTTTCTTCCGACAACGGCTCTAGGAGTCCGAATAATCCCCACCCCGCAATGCTCAGTGCTGTCTGCACTCGGCTACCTGATAAAAATTCTTCTAAATATACATTATTATCAAGGACATAAGACCAAGTCTATCGTCTAGTTCAGAATTTACACTGTTGTACTGATCACTTCACACTTAGGTAGATGCACCTGCGGACACACCCATAGGCTCGGATTTTGTTTCCGGTAATCGACTCTACACCCAGTTGTGTGCATGCAATGAAACTGTATCGACGCCATGAGAATTTACGGAACATAAAAGGTTGTTATAATTTATTCTGGATTGCTTAATAAACTGTCACAGAACAAGTGAATATTTCTGTATAAAAACGTTTAACAACGAAAACGGAATAAATGGACGCAGGTAGTAGCGGGCGAGGTTCTTATAATGGAAACTTGGGCGACTGCCAGGAATCACCGCTGAATGATTGCTTCGTCCCAGGGACCGTGTATGTTACTAAAAATGAATTCGAATGACAGTTTGAACCAGGGATCCTACAACTAGTAACGAAGGATAAAAATCAATTTATTGAATACGTGAGGAGATTAACTCTTAGATTTCAAGGAGGACACACAATAATTTAATCCAAGGGACACATGACTCTTGACACTTGGTCAAACGAAATCCCATTAAGGAAGAAATGACAATCGGCAAACTGAGTATTCATGGCGTCTAAAGCGGAGGCAAGTTTTGAGTTTCAATTTATTGCGTGCTAATTTTGATTCTTACAATGAAGCCAGACACCGTGTTGGATGCCGCTTTCAAGTGGAAATAATACAATAAAGGAATACTTTCTGGTCTTCCGGATGTTGTTCGTATGCACAAACAGTCAAATCAGTTAGTTTGCGGATTAACGCTATAATAACCTGTCCCTAATCGCTTTTGTTACAGTTGGTGGCGCAGGTCGAAAACCTTAAACGAACTTTGCAAGGCGATTTTAGTCTGAAAGAATTAGCGGTTGTACTTTTGAATATCATGCAGGGCAATCTCAACATGTTTCATTTAAAACAAACTGCTGGCTTTTGAAAGCACGTCTTTCTGGCCAGGTACAAGAATCACACACAGTAAAATTTATGCTTAGGTGATTTTCGAAGCCCTTAAACACCCAAACATATTTTATACAAATCATGCAAAATATACTCATGCGCTCATTTTGTAGTATATTAGGTCTTTTTCATATTTTCTACTCGAAAAATTGCATTCTTCAGGTAAGGGGCTTGCACTTATAGTTTTGTTAAGTCTGCAAAATGTCGGCTGAAATAGCATCTTTCATTAATGCACCGCAAGAAGTAAGCAAGGTGGTCCATTGCACAAATCTATGAGCTATTCATAGCAACTTAATAGTACTGAGGAATTCATGATTTACCTTAAATGAAAAGTAACAGTTTGTATTTTGGGAACCTTAGATGCAATTCACATTCAAAAGCATTCAGGAATTGAAAAACGTTTATAAACACTGGAAGCTATGCTTTCGTTGAGTAGAAATTTTAAAAGAAACCATGTTGGCTATAAAATTAGTGTAAAAGGCATTTTTGTTAATGTTTTCTGTGACGTGTGTATGTATGGGGTGTAGGGGTACTACTTAGGGGTATAGCACCACACAGATAGCATTTGGTCGCTCCACTTGTCTCATACAGGTGGTGAATGCTCCTGTCACCATCTCTATCTGGTACCCAACTCTCACCGGTGGCTCCTCAAAGTTGGGTTCTTCCCAGCGGCCACGCTCCGGGCAACCGTCACGACCGGCGGGCTAAACCAGGTGAGGGTCTCCGGTGTTGGGTGTGCCTCCACACCCGGTATGTCTGACTCCCGAACTTCCCACCTGCCCCCTCTCAAAAAGTCCTACGGTGGGGGCGACAGCAACCCCGTAGGCGGCCCAGGCTAACTCGGGTCACTCTACCACTAAAACAAAACCGTGACCCATAGTGGAGTTCAGCAGCCGTCTGGGATGTTAGAGCAGCCCTATTTATGGACAGCACTCTTTGCCTTCTCGCGGAGGAAGGGGCTAGAAAAGGTGCCCTAAACAAATGCTGGGTCTCACGTCTTCTGCAGCCGGCCGCGGCTCGCAGATCGCAAAATACTCGGTCGTAAAACTCAAACAAACAATACCCCCGTCCCCATCCCCTCCAGGCTGCTCGGGTGAGTCCACTCACACTAGCAGCCTGGAATGTTCGTTCCCTTTTAGATAATCCTAGGAGCAACCGGCCGGAACGGAGGAGGGTTCTAGTCGCTCGGGAACTGGGGCCCTACGAGGTGGACATTGCTGCTCTCAGCGAGATCCGATTCTCTAAGCAGGGTCAGCTGGAGGAGGTGGGTGCCGGCTACACCTTCTGGAGCGGTCGGCCAAAAGCAGAGCGATGCGACGCTGGTGTTGCCTTTGTCATCCGGAACGATATCGTGGGACGTCTGCCCTGTCTGCCGCAGGGTATCAATGATCGCCTGATGAGCCTCCGCCTGCCTCTTCGGGGACATAAGTTTGCCACCATCATCAGTGCCAACACTCCCCCAATGACGAGCTCTGATGCGGCGAAGGACAAATTCTACGAGGACCTGCACGCCCTGCTGGCGACTGTGCCGAAGGTGGACAAGTTAATTGTCCTTGGTGACTTCAACGCCCGCGTCGGGGCGGACTACGCTGCCTAGCAGGGAGTGCTGGGTCCCCACGGTCATGGTAGTTGTAATGATAACTGCCTCCTTCTTCTGAGAACGTGTGCGTAACACCGTCTCCTGCTGATCAACACCTTCTTCCGCCTTCCGACGCGGGAGAAGGCCACGTGGATGCACCCTCGGTCGCGGCGCTGGCATCTGCTGGACTATGTTCTTGTCCGGAGGCGAGATCGACAGGACGTGCTGGTAACCAAGGCGATCCGCGATGCCGATGGTTGGACAGATCACCGCCTCGTCATCTCCCAGATGAGGCTCCGACTTCAACCCCACCGAAGGCCCAAAGGTAAGCAACCGCCAGGTCAGTTCAATAATCTTTTGTAAAAGCTGCCTGCTCACTGTTTTGATTTCAGTAACCAAATAACCGAGAACCTGCATGCTCCAGATAATAAAGCCGCCGTGGAAACACGATGGTGTCAACTGCGAAATATCATCCAGTTCACCGACCTAGAAGTCCTCGGACGCGCACGCCGTCAACACCAGGACTGGTTTGACGAAAATGACAACGACATCAGCAACTTACTCGCAGAGAAGAATGGACTACACAAAGCCTACATGGACCTTCGGACTGGTGCCACAAAGCAGCCTTCCTCAGATGCCACTGCCTTGTACAGCAACGGCTGCGGGAGATGCAGGACGCCTGGATGGTCCGAAAGGCAGAGGAAATCCAGGGGTATGCGGACAGCAATGAAATGAAAAACTTTTAAACAGCCATCAAGGCCATCTACGGTCCCTGCATCAAGGAGACCGCACCGCTGCTCAGCTCTGACGGCACAACCCTGCTGACAGAGAAATCGCAAATTCTGAAGCGTTGGGCCGAGCACTTCAGAAATGTCCTTACTTGCTCATCAGCCATTTCCGATGTTGCCATTGACCGACTCCCTCAAGTGGACACGAACAAGGACCTGGATCTCTCGCCTTCCCTACCAGAAACCATACGGGCCGTACAGCAGATTTCCAGCGGTAGAGCACCAGGATCCGACGCAATCACACCGGAAGTCTACAAGCACGGCGGGCTCCGGCTGAGGGCAGAACTCACAACATTTTTCCAAAGATGTGGCGCCAAGGACAAGTTACTCCGGATTTCAAAGATGCGATCGTCATCCATCTCTACAAGTGGAAGGGGAACCGGCAAATCTGTGATAATCACAGAGGCATCTCGTTGCTCAACATCGCCGGGAAGATCTTCACCCGTATCCTTCTTAATCGTCTGAACGGTCACCTAGAGCAGGGCCTGCTGCCGGAAAGCCAATGTGGCTTCCGCCGACAGCGCGGAACAACCGACATGGTCTTTACCTCCCGCCAGCTACAAGAGAAGTGCCAGGAGATGTGAACTTATCTTTACACTACATTCATGGATCTGACGAAAGCCTTCGACACGGTGAATCGCGACGTACTGTGGAAAGTCGTGCAGAAATTCGGCTGTCCTGAGCGGTTCAAGCACATGGTGCGTCAGCTTCATGACGGGATGACGGCGCGCGTCACTGACAAAGGGACGGTATCCGAAGCATTCGCATTGAACAACGGAGTGAAGCAGGGCTGCGTACTCGCCCCCACCCGGTTCAGTCTCATGTTCTCTGCTATGCTGATGGACGTCTACCGTGATGAGCAGCCTGGGATCCGCATCGCCTATAGAACTGATGGACACCTTCTCAAAAGTCGGCGTATGCAGGCTTCAACACGTGTGTCTACGACTACAGTCCATGACTTGCTCTTCGTGGACGAATGCGCCCTTATCACCGTGACGGAGGAGGACATGCAAAGGAGCATGGACCTCTTCGCCGCAGGCTGCGCCGGCTTTGGATTCAGAATCAGTACAGCCAAAACGGTTGTCATGCGCCATCCGCCACACAGCGCGGAATACAACGCTCCCCGAATCAATGTACACGGCGCTCAACTCAAAAACTTGGGAACATTCGGTTATCTAGGAAGCACGCTTTCACGCAACACGAGAATCGATAACGAGGTTGCCCAACGGATCTTCAAAGCCAGTCAGGCCTTCGACCGACTGCAGGCCTCCGTGTGGAATCGCAACGTTATTTACATGAACAGCAAACTGAAGATGCACAAGGCCATCGTCTTGACGACACTCCTTTAAGGAGCGGAGACCTGGACCGTCTACTCGAACCAAGCCAGGAAGCTAAATCACTTCCATCTCAGCTGCCTCTGCAGAATACTGAAGCTGAGATGGCAAAACAGGATCCCGGACACGGAAGTCCTGGAGCGGACCGGAATCGTCAGCATCCACGCCATGCAACTGCGATGGAGGGGTCACCTGGTGAGAATGGAGGACGAGCGACTACCCAAACAACTTTTCTACGGAGATGTCGCTACGGGTGCTCGCCGACAGAGAGGTCAAAAACGACGCTAAAAGGACACTTTGAAGAAATCGCTGAAGCAACTGCAAATGAACCCGGCAACCTGGGAGGATCTCGCCCATGTTAGACCGGCATGGAGAAGATCCTTGAAAACTAGTTCAGCAATTTATGAGGTCAAACGGATCGCCGCTGCTAAGGCCAAAAGAGCGGCACGAAAGTCACCAGCGCCCCGGACCAACACCGCCGATGCACAGGCTCTTCCAACATGCCCACGCTGTTAACGCACCTTCCGCGGGCGAATCGGTCTGGTCGGACATCTTCAGACGCAATGCACCAACAATCAGAAAATTCCAACTTCTACGTCAAATTCTGCCAACCCTCCTTCAGACTCCCCCCACCCTCACTCCTGGCATCAATTCCATTACTTCCACCATCATAGAGACCACATCTCAAGCCTCATCACCTGTGGTCCCCACTACCGCCGCCATCACCACCACCAGCGATGGGCACTCTCTCTTAAACTGTCCTCAATACGACCGCATATTCACCTCACGCATCGGCCTGATCGGTCACTTGCGAATACATCGCACGAAGACAGGTGAACCAGTGCCTGGGGCTCTGACATACAGTCGCCGCGCCCACCTCCATTGCCCTCACTGCTCCCACACATTTACACACCACATGGGCCTAGTAGGACACATGCGCCTCCAAGACAACCTGCGGTAAACAACCCGAGGCTAAGCCACATCAGCGCATACCATCTACACTAATACATAGACAACACCCTCACAATCGTCATAATGTATCTGATAAAATCACGGTTTCCTAGAAACCGTGGCTTGGAAGACCGCCAATCTGACGCTTACACCAGACCACGCCGTCGGCCCAGTGTATGTGCTGTGTGCGTCGAGTGGCTGATCAGTGGACTGGGAGTCAGACGGCGATGGCTCCTCTACATCCCTGATTTAGTGAATCCTGGTGTGTGCGTTATGGGGCCCAGGTCGTGTTGTGGCGCGCGAAGACGGGTACGCCGACCCGTCAGCCAATGCGCCCACTCCCACATCAGAAAACACACTGGCTCGGACGGTGGTCTGATTGTGGGGGTGGGGGAGAGAGTGAGGTCGACAGCTCAGCGCATTTTCCTCACTATAAACAATCTGACGCACTTGAAACTATCACGGTGCGCTAAAAGCCGTGGCTTGGAAGGTTGCCAACTGACGGGATAACTCGGACCGCGTGGTCAGCCCAATGTGTGTTTTGAGTGGAGTGGCTGACTGGCGGACTGAGAGTCAGGTTGCAATGGCTCCTTCTTAATGTGGTCTCTATGGCACTCCCACTCCGAGGGATCCGAGCTAGATGTGGTGGTATGCCCAGGGGCGGCTCCAGCCGCGCCAGCCACCTGCGCCTTCTCACATCTCCAGTCTTTTTGACTCTGTCATGACACCGGGCTCAGTTGGAGGAGGAGAGAGTGCGGTAGATGCAGCGCAAGTCTACTATCACTTTAAACAAAATTACGCGCAAGTAACTGTCCCTGCACCACCGTTCCGTGGAGCATACGGTGGACCTCGCCATAATCGACGGTCGAACGGTCATGAGCCCATCGAAAACCAATAAGTCATGCTACCTGTGCAGTCATTTTTAGCGAGTAGGATTTTTGCAAAAGGTCGGAAAAAAGCAGTCAAAAGTCGGCATCCTCGTGTGAATAAAATATCTGAAGATAACACCAAATGATACTCGAAACGACAGCCCAATCCAAGTAATCCTGTCTAGCCGAAGTAAAATTTTCAGAAGTTCGGTTTGTGTTTCAGAGCATACGCTACTTACTGCAAGCTCGCATATTACTTAAAAAGTTTCCGGATTAAACATTTTGTCGTCTACATGCATCTTTCCGAGAAGTACACTACACGCATTCATAAAATAAAAATACGCAATATGCTACGTCCAGTACAGTGCTTTAATTTTTGCCGAAGTTAAATACAAGCATTAAGTCACCCTTCATGGTATTTGAGTCGAACGCTCTACCATTGAGCTACGGACTCGTTGTTTTGTCGGTTGTGATCGGGAATATGTTGATAGAATGGGGCTCACCGATCTGCTTAAGGAACATGTATGTTCCGTTGTGCCCTGGAGCTCAAACTAAAGCTCTCGCAGGCGGTCGCATAGCGACGTGTAGCATATGATGAAATGGAACCGACAAAGACAAGAGAGACCGGAATGGTCATTTCTGGCTTATTAGCCGTCATCAGCCAGTCATACCCAATCCCAAGTGTGGCACATCTGGGATTCGAACCCGCGACCTTTGGTATTTGAGACGAACTCTCTACCATTGAGCCACGGGCTCGTTGTTTTGTCGGTTGTGATCGGGAATATGATGATAGTGTTTTTTGTCACAGTTGCTACCCGCCTGCGTCTGACGACGACCCGGAGAACCGGTGTTGAAAATTTATACAATAAAGCTCCATTTCCCATAGAACGTATTCAACTTCAACTTTATTTCTTGGGATGCCTTCTTTCCACTTCTTACGTATTAATTACGACCACAATGTCTTGCTCCAAGCCAGACGGTGGGAAAAATGTGCTATTCGCGAAAGTCTAACGCGAGAACAGTTAGCATTTCTACACAGATGTAGGAAGAAGCAGATTTTACCGAAGTCTGTGCACGTGAAACCTGCCGTTAAGTCTACCCTGGGATACCAAATTGCGACCCGTTACGGGCGAAGCATGCTTGGTGCTTTCATAACTGATGCCCATTTCCGACTCCAAAAATTCCAAGTTTCTAAGGAGCGGTACATGGAGATTTGCCGAGAACAGCTTCCTTCACAATTATTTGAATCCCTAAACGACACGATTGCCCATGCTTCAGAACGCGAACTACAGAAGAAGCGGAATGTTTTAGACAGAAAATGGTTAAACATTTCACAACAAACCGACACAAACCAGAAGTGTTCAAAGAAGGTCGTAAATCTGGCACCGATAATCCTCACGACAACGGAAGAGAGCGTGCTTTCCAAAGGTCTGAAATACAATCTTTCTGACTCAAACTATTTGGGGTTTCTTGCAAGCTTGGAATCCATCATATCGACTGTGAACCTCTCAGAAGATGAACGGTTTACTATACGAAATAGTACCATACAAGCCTTAAAAGACCGGAAACATTTTTCAGTACTATCACATGAAGAGAGGAAAGCGTTAAAGGGTCTTACAACTGACAAGGATATTATCATTCTCCCCGCGGACAAAGGAGGCGCGATTGCGGTTTTGAACAAAACAGACTACAATGAGAAGATGCTGTCATTGTTAGAAGATGGATCCACCTACGAACCACTCTCTGCGGACCCTACAAAGACACAGAATTCATCTATTGATAAGGTGTTGAAACGTCTCACAGGGAAGAAGCAACTGTCCGGAAATATTGCTAAATCCCTGCGGCAAACTGAACCAACCATCGCGAAGATGTATTGACCTGCTTAAGTCCACAAAACTGAAGTTCCACTGCGTGTTCCTATATATATATATGGTGTGGCTCACCGATCTGCTTAAGGAACATCTATGTTCCGTTGTGCCCTGGAGCTCACATTAGAGCCCTTGCAGGCAGTTGCACAGCAACTTGGGGAATATGATGTTAAGGTGGAACCGACAAAGACAAGAGAGACCGGAATGGCCATTTCTGGCCAAACCGACAAAACAACGGGCCCGTAGCTCAATGGTAGAGTGTTACACTCAATGACCAAAGGTTGCGGGTTCGAATCTCGGGTGATCCACACCCGGGATTGGGTATAACTGGTTGATGACGACTAATAAGCCAGAAATGTCCATTCCGGTCTCCCTTGTCTTGGTCGGTTCCACCTTATCATCATATTCCCCAAATTGCTATGCGACTGCCTGCGATGGCTCTAAAGTGAGCTCCAGGGCACAACGGAACAGCCATGTTCCTTAGCCAGATCGGTGAACACCTCACTATCATAATATAGATGCGTGTTTAAGGTCCTCATTATCAGTGTGGTAAAACAAAGTACAGTCACACAATTTTATTACTGTTTTTGGTGCAGAACGTCACACATTTATAAAACTGAATCTATCCTTGTTTTCTTGGAAACAACGCGATTTCTCATACCTGCATTAACCTGAATTTTCTGAACGCATAACCGAATTTTCTGTTCTCTGAAAAGATATATTGAAACTTTTTTTCGTCTTATAGTACAACGCATAGAAACAAATATTTTTATCTGGAGCTTTCAATAGCGTAAAAAAATTTCTAGATGGCAAAAAACATTGGATTTAGCCCTGCTTGGCCCCGTTTTCCCTTAAGTAAATAGATCTGTAATGAACAGCTTTCTGTGCATCAATTTAATCCAACGAACAAAATAACACCATCCAGTGTTTGCGATCCCTATAGTTCCTGAGTTAGCAATCTAATGTAGGTAAGGTTGTTATACAAACTATCGTGCAGCATATTACCAAGACATTTCATACACATCCGGATGCCAGCTTTGGATCAGCTTCTTCGCAATGGACTGCAAAAATTACACTAAAAAGTATAATTAAGTAGTATCTATTTTCTATAATTAGTTTTGAGGTGTTTGTAAAGGAAAATATATTTTGCAGAAAACATGCACCAAATATCATTTCGTGCACTTAATTTGTAGTAATTTTGTAATTGAAGATTGGGCAGTTTTCGGCTTTAAAAGTTTCGGATTATGACTTTTTAAGACCGTGAAATGCCCATTCATAAGGCACCGCATCTGTCCATTCACTAATGTTACTTGTAAAGCATAAATCATAGCGCACATCCACGTCAAAATGTAATGAGCCCTATACGACGCCTTCTGAATATCGCATTGAAATGCATAATTTTTCTTACACGGAAAATATACAGCCGGTAGCTTTGAAACCCTGGATGCAGGTGTAACAGCAGATGAGAATTAAAAATTATTCGGGAATCCAAAAAAATATTTTGTCGAAAGGTACCCTTTCTTGAAGCATAAATTTAAAGAAGGTATAATTATCTATCAAATAGGTGCAGGAAAGGATGTGTTTTGGCATGTTTTCTATAACACAGATTTTAATTTGTAAGGGCATCGAAAATAAGTTGGGAAACTTCATACTACTTAAGGAGTAATTTTTCATAGAGTGCGATTTTTGCAGTCGATTGAAATAAGGTCATTCAAAAGCCGGCATCCTGAAATGGCTGAAATATCTGGGTATCATGCTGCACAATAACTAATATGACAACCCTACCTAAGTAATCTTTTCTAATCAAAAGCACATTTTGAAATTTTGATTAACATTTTATGGGATAGCGCGTTTACTGTACTGGCGCTAATTAAATCAAGTACTTAATCTGAGATTTGATTGCAATTCTTTAAGTCGCACCCTTTTTCGAAACTTGTTATGCAGAAATAGTGCCCAGTTTTACTATGCCAGTCTTTAAAATTTAACGAAATCATTGTCACATAGTTCGCGAATTGAACTGCCTTTCTCGTCACGAAGGGTGGATTAATGCTGGCATTTTACCTTGGCAAAGATTAAAATACTGGACTGTACATAGGATATTGTGTAGTGTCATTTTAAGAAAGCGCGTAGTGTACTTTTGGGCAACATGCATGAAGACGAGAAAGTGCTCAATCCAGAAATGTTATAAGCAAACTTAGTCCAGTTCTTGAGAACACTTGGAAGTGGAACAGGAATCTGAAGGTCGTCGAATACTATCATGCCAGGATCAACCGTCAAAAAACAGAAGAGATTGCCTAGGCGGTCAATCAGCCCATTCCTGACGATATTTGGGTGATTGTAGTAAAAGATAAAAACGATCGTTTTCAGGACTCACTACTTGGCCGACTGTAGTTGATAGAAGAACCAGGGGATTCCAAGGTTGAAGAAGAGACCGCAAAAGACGCAGGCAAGGAGGAGAAAACGCTTATAGAGGGCCTCAATCTCCGCACTAAGAAGGAACGGCAGCAGACTTAGGAGGGCGAGAACGCCCAGGCCAATGGTAAAAGTTAGCCTCACCGCAGCAGCCGCGTCTGCCTAGAATATGACGCAAAAAGGATTAAAGCTCAAAATGCAGCAGGCGAGCAGACTAGATGGAAAAAAAGAAACAGAGTCCACTCCCTCTTTTCCTATCAATTCCAGGAAGAAGTTTCGAAAGTTGCGTCCACCATGCGAGCATTTTCCAAGCTGAGAAAATGATCTGTGGTAGTTGACACCCACTCTTCCCACACGCAACATGTTCTAAGGGTATGCCAAAGTCAGGACAAGTAGAAATGAAGGCAGGTGCAATGACGGACAAAGCTGCAGTATATGAGGAAACTCGTAAAATAATGGCTTAAGCTTTAAACATGATTTTGGTTGGAAACAATTACTGATTTTAGGTTACAATACTAATTATTATGCAAGGTAACCCCAAGATTGCTCATTAACATCAGAATTCAGGCTTTGAAGTGAGAGTCTTCCCAAACATCCACGAAAACCATACTCGTTAGAAAGATGACAACTTAGTTTGTACGCATTTGCCATCAACTTTGGGCAATTGGAAAATTTCAAACATATTTTATTGCATGAATGAATCACGAATACATTTTCGAGTTTATTTGATTAGAGCTGACGCCCTAGTTAAATTTCCCATTCGAAGAAAGAGTATCCATTGGTTTTAAATGTTTGCAAATAAGGAAAACGGCGAGAGGCTGTCGCGATTTTTCAGAAAACGGGGTACAGTTACGTTCTTAAACGCTGTTTATGGGGTAGACAAAGTGATCAATTTTATTCAAAAAACTTTGACCAGCAGGCGAACCCTTCCTTATAATAAATATATATGTCAAAGGAAGAAGAGGCGTTCATGGGGAGATGTTTATTAGGTGTCTGACATTTCAGGTAGTTGTTTCGTCAACTCATCTTCAGACTGGATAGTCATGCTCACTGCTCTCATTTTATGCCACTCTGCATTGTACCTGTTGGACAGCCTGCCTGGCTGCGTCGGACCCGCATTTCATAGTAGTCCGTGTCACCATCGCCGCCCCAACTAGCAGGCTGTGTTTGAATCGGCCGGCCTTTCACCACGACTTGTTTCGTCCCCGTCCTCGTTGGTCGCGGAGATGATTGACGGTCCCTAAACAGGAGACGTCGGTCGTTGTCTGCCGACTTCAGTGTAGCTGTGGGATGTGCAACCATGTTGTTGAAACCGACCGACAGCTGCAAACTCGAATACACGAGCATCAGTGGGCTGTAAGAAGGTTGAACCCGAAGTCAGAGGTGGCAACCCATGCCACGCAGATGGGCCACGTCTTCAACTTTGACGCCGTTGAAATCGTGGGCCGAGGCGAGGAACACACGTCAAGGTAGATAAAAGAAGCCTGGATGTCCACCGACAGCTCAGTCAACCGCCACATTAATGTACCTGTCCCTTATCCGGTTTTACGAACCCTCTTGACAGAAGACCGCCAGGGGGTAGAAAAATCGGGACCACCAATCACCTCCGCGACCAACGAGGACGGGGTGGAACAAGTCATGGTGAGAGGCCAGCCGACTCAAACACAGCCTGTTAGCGGCGACACGGACTACGGTGATATGCGGGTCCGACGCAGCCAGCCAGACAGAGTGGCATATAATGAGAGCAGTGAGCATGACTCTCCAGTCCCTGAAGATGAGAAGACGAAACAACTACACGAAAACGCCAGACAACTTATAAACATCTCACGGTGAATGTCTCTTCTTGCTTTGACATACCACCTGGGAATCGCAGTTTCACTACTATTAAAATATATATGCGGTTGCAATTAAAATGGGAAGCATACGTCAGGTAATTCTGAAACCCTAAACAGGGGTGCAATAGCAGGTCGGATTTAAAATAGTACAGGAGATATGCTACCTCATGCAAAGTTAACTGAAATTCTTAAGTAGACTTTCGATGAGAGATTACTTAAGTAAGGTAGTACAATTAACTGTCGTGCAGCATAATCTCCAGCTATTTCAGTCACGTTAGGATGTCAGATTTAAAAACAAGTTTCTTTCCACCCACCAACAAAAAATACATTCAGTCAAAAATTACTACTTCAGTAGTATACATTTCACAATTCTCGAAGTTCTTATAAAGAAAAACATATATATATATATATGGAATGGAACCGACAAAGACAAGGGGGACCGGATTGGGTATGACTGGCTGATGACGGCTAATAAGCCAGAAATGGCCATTCCGGTCTCCCTTGTCTTTGTCGGTTCTAGTCTGAGCTCCAGGGCACAACGGAACATGCATGTTCCTTAGGCAGATCGGAGAGGCCCACACTATCATATAGAATATATATATATATATATATATATATATATATATATATATATATATATATATATATATATATATATATATATATATATATGATAGTGTGTGGCTCACCGATCTGCTTAAGGAACATTTATGTTCCGTTGTGCCCTGGAACTCAGACTAGAGTACTCACAGGCAGTCGCATAGCGACGTGTAGCATATGTTGGTCGGTTCCACATTGGTCGGTTCCACATTATCAATATATATATATATATATATTCGTCAAGAAATGGTATCTTTCAGGTTTATAAAACTTTTTTTCGATTCCCGAATAATTTTGAACTTGACCTGCTCCACGGTTTCCAAACCACAAGCTGCATATTTTCGTGTAAGGAAAGTCATACGCTTCAATAGACCATTCAGAAGACGTCAAATTTGAAGTGGATGTGCGCCACGTAGACTTTACGAGCAGCATTAATATATGGACAAATGCGATGCCTTACGAATGGGTATTTCACGGTTTTAAAAAATCTCATTACCAGGAACTTTTAAAACCGAAAAATACTATTTTTTAAGTATAAATTTTGAAGAAGACGTAATCTGCTACCAATACAAGAAAGGATATTTTGTGCATGTTTTCGCCAAAATATATTTTCATCTATAAGGGAATCAGCAAGCAATGGGGAAAATTCATATAAATGAAGTAGTAATTTTTTATAGTGTAGGTTTACAGGTGGCTGTAGAGACGTGCATGAAAAAGCCGGCATCATGAAGTGTCTGAAATAGCTTGGGATTATGTTGCACGATAATTAATATTACAACCCTACCTAAGTAATCTTTTCTAATAGAAAACAAATTTGGAATTTCGACTAACCTTTCATGAGATAGCACATCTGCTGTATAGTTCGTAAAACCAGGAGATATCCCTGTTTCAAGCATAAGATTCGGAAAAGACAATCCTAGACAAATGGAGTATGAGAAAGGATCTCCTGTGCATACTTTCTATAAAATATGACTGAATATATGCCGGCAAAGAAAGACGGTGGAAAAAAAATGAACACCAAACCAGCATTCAGTCCTAGAGAGCATAAGTGTCGCACGAGGTTGGAAAGATTTTCAGCCAATATCCGACATCCTAATGTGTATGAAATATCGTTGGATGTTACATGTTTGCCATTATTGCAAGCCCCTTAAGTAATCCCTTCTGATCAAAACTACATAAAATTTCGAATTTTTAGGAATGTAATCACCTTCTATAAACAGGCGGTCTCTAGATGTAAAAGACTGGCTCCAGCTCCACACAAACCAGACTTGAGAGGGGGTGGGCCAAGGATCTCACACACGTAATAGTGCACTAGTATCATATGAATGGCAAACCATTGCAATCTGCCACGCATTCCAGAGGACATAAGTAGACCTTTAGCTGGACCCGAAGGTTAACGTATCGTGAGAATTTAAAGCTTATTTGAACTTTCAGAATAGGAAAACGGGCATCTTTTCTGACCTGGATCGATTGCATTCACTCTTCGCCCGTCTCATTCTAGCGGACGGGACAGCGAAGCAAACAGCGAGGATGGCCACTGGTGGCTTGAAACCCTTACGATACCGAAGAGTGCACCGTAGTGTGAAACTTGGTCGATACATTCGCACCTAGCTTTGAACTCGGTCAGACTTGATTGCATACCTAAATCGCAGACTTAGAAAAAGCTCGGTAGATGATAGTCAACGGAACCGCACAGGGGCAGTTCTACCAGCTTATTTTATGGTCCTTTTTTAGGGATGTACATGGGTATGACCGAGCCCCAGTTATCAGAGGCGGCTGTACCATTCAATGTTGGTTCAATCACCTCATACATTCAGTGCGCCAGCATCGATACAGAGTCTATGGTGAAGATGCCGTCCTCTCTGGTCACCCGTTGCGGTATAACAGTATTTAATCTGTGATTTTTCCCAGGAAGGAGCATTAGATGACACTACATAAGCTAGGGAAGAACGAGAGTCCACTTCTAGGAGACGAGGGAGAGGTTGTGATCGGTTGATGATAAAAGTTTACAAACAACTGAATTCAGCGGAGGTGGTAGCACTTAAGTCCCAATCCACGTCATGAACTGAGTCGCTTAGTGCAGGGACCTGCCTCTAGCTTTAAAAATAAGTCGGTAGAACATTCCAGTGACGCCGACATCCGAGGACTACTTCGTGGGTGTTAAACCTTTGCAAACTTGGTCCTCTAGTTTTCTGCAATTTTCTCTGTCAACAGCTGAGGTTGGGCTGTGGGTAGAGACAACAGAGATATTATTGAAGTGCATTTCCAAATTATGTACGGTATTTGGTCATTTTCCGGTTCTTACGAACAGTGTCTCGTGCAGCGTACCAGGTAAATCGTGGGAAAGAGTTCATCCCTGCGATCATGATTTCCCGAGTGTGGGATTCAGGCTTCGGGAAAACGACAAACATGCATGTTACACTGGTAAAGACTGCTATATGGGTTGGAAAAACTTCTCACGCCACAGCATCCACTGCAAGGATCCTTTTGCGACTGGGTGGTGTAACACACAGCTCTCGACTGTTTCACCGAATTCAGGTTTTGGAATGTACCTGTACCCATGAATGCCATTGTATTGATTATAATTAATTGTCCAGTTTCTTTTGGACACGAGGTTTCTTTGGATGTTCAAAAGTAGGCGGACTACTAACAGAAGCGAAGAGGCGAGTTCCACGAAGTAGTCACGAATTAAGAGACACGATTACTGGAATAATAGCTTTATTAGCCTGAAGTTTCGGATTCTCACTCGAATCCATCATAGGCAGAGGCAGATAAGGGTATTAGATGGCCCAGGTTTTGCAGCATTTAGAAGATGTAGTTGCTAGGCCATTACATGCCTATCACAATTGGCAGCTCCCGAGGGCATCGCAGATAATTGCACGTGGTGTGATAATTATCTGACCGGCTAAATGGTGCAGTTGTCAAGCGGTTGCTGTGCCCCAGCGTACCCGCCAAGAGCATCGGTTCGCACGTGGCGCGATGATGGCCCGCAGTCGAATGGTTGACAGCCGGATTTCGTCATCCATGTGAACTCTTCGGCAATTTGGCTCGCCGATATTGGCGCCATAAACAGTGGTCATCCGCACGTTATTCGCGTGGATAACTAATTTGCCCAGGCAAGGTCTCAGTTGCCAAATGTGATAGGCATGTAGTAGTCTAGAGACCACATCCTATAAATTTTGCAAACCTGGGCAATCCAATACCCTTACCTGACTCTGCTCTGATGATGGATTCAGGTGAGAATCCGAAACTTCAATCTAATAAAGCTCTTGCTCCAGTGATCGTGCCTCCTTTTTCGGCACTCCCAACAGCAGTCCGAATCGCTTGCTTGAGGTTGTCCCTTGCGGTTTCGTTCCACAGAACCTAACTGCAGGGCAGCAGCAGGGCCAATGTAACTTGCCCAATGAGTCCATTGTCACCACACAACAGTGCCATCGTCAGTCCTGATTCTTTTTCTCTTTCAGCAGTACTACATCACTTCCGTTATAGGCAACTCAGCAGTTAACTTGAGGGGAAAATTGACGGTTTCATTGAATGTACACAGTAGGTAAAATAATTTACAAGTTTAAAAAAAACAAACAGCCAATATAAACCCCTATTCTTGTGGAATAATGGAGAAAAATACTATAGGGCAGGCGCAATTTTAGGGTGTTTGACCTGAATAAGACTTAAGGCATCAATTTTATCAGATCAAGCCAGAGGTATCATTTTTTTAAATCAGTGCCTATCTAACATTAAAATGCATTATATAAATCAGCGGACAGCATCTACGATAAAAAGAAAGCTGGATCTCATAGTTTGAATCTACTGCGTCGAGTCTGCAAATTTGGCTATGGCAAATTTGTTGGACTCGAAGTGAAACGCGAAATCCAGAAATGGTTCTCAAGAATAAAAAGTCGTAATAATCGAAATGCTTCTTAATCCGAGGGCGCAACTGCTTGGACTGCATTTCTTCCAGGGAGCACTGTCCACGAGGTAATACGATGTGAACAGTCTCAGAGCTTAGAGAGCTGCCTCAGGGGCGTAGTCAGCCAGCGGCAACTAGCTATAACTTAATCACGTCTTCCTAGTGAACGATTCCCGGCCAGAGAAGATGGTGCAGTGAAGTGAGCTCTGGCAAATCTGTCAGACCGATTGACAGTAGCAGAAACAAATGCCCTGGGAAGAACGCGAATTTCGGAGACCCGCGTCCTGAGACCAAATTTTGTGATCTCCATGAAAACTGTCCCTGCTATAATAATTTCGCCTGTTGTTAAATTTATAGTTCAACTTGACCTTAGTAGTCGTCATTCCATACAGAGAGAACGATGAAGGATGAAAAAATTGTCAAAATACTGGTGTTTATGGGTAGAAGAGGATATTGATGGAAAATCTCATGCGATTAAACAAGGATGCCTCCCGGACCACTCATCATACAGTAATAGACCCGTTCGTCGAGCACAGTATAAATGTACTCGAGGCAGATACAGGCATCCAAACACTTTTGTTGGTTCAAATGACTGCTCATGCCGTCCCTTACTCACAAACCTAGCATCACCTTCGACGTAAAAGTTGATAACTAGATGTGCTTTTCACGAGGGTGAGCTTTGAAGAGGCGTTCTTAGCCACGGTTGTGTAGCCGCCCACCGCAGTGATCGAAAAGTTTATTACGGGTAGGTTAAGAGTTTGAATCGCAATTTTGACAAATTTTTCCTTGGTTTAGCTATGAACATACCCAAAAGAGTTGATAACTAACTAGACAATATAGCTTATTACAGATAACCGGATCCTGCGTGGTTCACTGCAAAAATAATAAGATTGTACTATTAGCTTCATTAACCTGGAAAGAATGAGCAATCGAGGGCCAGGTGGCGAACATCAAGGTCGCGAAATAGGATAAGAACCAGTGTCTCCCAAGGGCCAGAAAGACGACTCGATAAACACAAGGAGGCCAATAAGCCAGCAGCCAGTGACATAACATTCGAATCCCGATTGACCGGATCTCGGTGGCACATGCCATTGCCGTATGGTGAAAGGGTCCAATTGAGTAGAAGGAACAAAAAGGTCATCGCGTATATGGTGTCTGTTGAGACAGTATCCAACAACGAGTGCAGGACGGGAGCCAGGGCGGTGCTGAAAGTCAGGATAACCAGTCCAGTGTGCAATGGTGTTGCAACTAAAAAAAACAAGAATGAAAATAGACCAAGGCCTCACCTGAAAGTTGGAGAATTTCACATAATACGGAAGAAAAACTTACGAATTTTGAGAGTTTTATTAAGGGGAGACAAGGAGTGCCACCATAAGAGGAATCCACATAGAGTGGCTCCTGTCACAAACAAAGCAAGCTGTCCAGCAGTGACCCAACTCCAAAGCAGGTAGATAAAACATGAGGTAAAGACGCAAATGCTTGATGGATTAAAGTGTGAGGAAAACGGTCACTTAACATACCAACAAAGCTGCTGAAATATAAGACCAGACAGCAATATGATGGTCTTTAAATCAAACAGAGTAACCCGCACTACAAGGAAACCTTCACAAGACTTTCAGAGCTCTCACCATTCTTCTGCAGCCTTCGAAGAAAATCCGGACTAACCCAGTTGTCAGGAGTTGCCCGTTTTACATACAACTTTGTTTGTGATTCAGCTACAAAAACAACAAAAAGTATGCAGATGTAAAATCGCAAAACATGATCAAGATTCTGCGTTACAAGGAAAACTCTATCGTAATCAATTGTAACTGCTTGAGGGTAGAGAAACGGGAAAATAAATGAAAACGGTGGGCTACATATCGAGTTAAAGGTTTTTAAGTATGTCTGTCGAAGTTATCAGATCATATTAACCCGTAACAACGCACAAGCTTATCGCGGTCCACGGTCATTCTAAAAGCACAATACTCGGGGAGAATGGACGCCTACGATCCGCAGGCTGAACAAGGCGGCGTATGCTAATCATAATCTTTTCCGATAGAAGCGAAGAGCCGAGTTTTAGGAAGAAGTCGCGAAGGAGACACGAGCACTGCAAAACCTGGGCGATCCGATACTCTTATCTTACTCTCTCCAAATATGGACTCGAATGAGAATCCGAAAATTCAGGCTAATAAAGCTCTTGGTCCAGCGATCGTGCACCCTTCTTCGCGATCATAAACATCTCAATCACAGTGCCCATCGGCGACCTACGTAGAGTTCCAGACGGTTGTTCTAGGCATTATTAACCATCCCTAGAGCAGATTCATCACATTCGATCAAAGGGTAAAGTGATCGCGCCCAAGCCCTGACCTGACGATCTGCTTCTGCTCGAGCACGAAGTCACCATAATAATACATCTTCCGATAAGATGAATTGGTCAGTTCACTTAGCACATTTTCAGTCTTCTGGCGTAAAATTCACATGCCGATTACAAAGCCGACAAAATGATTGATAGTTACCGTCAGATATACAGAGGACGAATACACGCCGAAGATTTACAGCGGGAATTCACAGTGTGTATGCATGCCTCAGGCGTGATTGATTGCTATGGAAATCCTTAGAAGCTGGCTGTAACATTAGACAGGGTGCTACATCCCCAAGGAGAAGGTTAAGGCGGTTCTGAGGACAATCCTTTATTCACCGTAACACACGAGTTAAGCCTTGGCTTACCTGTTGGCATTTTTTATTCTCTTTGTTGCGCCTGCTTCTGTGCGCGCGTGTAGGCCAGGTGCACGCGGGTGAGGCGCGTCCGGGTGTCCAGGGTAGTAGACCAAACCCCGATTGGCTGCCCGAGTATTCCCTTGGGGTCAATAGCTTCTTGCTGCCTTCTGATTTTATGACGTTGCTTCCCAAGCAGGCCACGCACATCGCTTGTTTTGTCGTGCGGGTTTAACTCGTTCTCGCCTCCGGGCGCTCTCCGTAACTCCTCCCACTGTTGACGGTTTGACTTTGTACTTTTTTTCCTATTGTCCACAATACGTTTTTTTAGGGTTGTATCGCAAAACGTCCGCAAGGTTCACAATTCTTGACAAAAGCTTCCACCTGAACGTGGATGTCGAGCCAATAGACATACCTGCATATCAACTGTTTCCTGTGGGTCATGCCTTGAAGTCCAGAGTGCAGCTCACGTACAATCTGCTGATGGTATTGGACAGGGACTAAGATTCTACCGTTATACATGATGCAATCATCTACAATTTACAGCTGGTCCTTTCAATTTTTTTAAATTTATCGTTGGGTGGCCTCGCTCCTCCTTTGACCAGCCCCGCAAAATGAAATCCGTTACCTGTCGTAACAACGGATCCACTGCAGCAGCCGTTCTGATATGTTCAGCTGTTAGAGGAGTCTGTCAGACAACCCCTTCGAATTCCTCTTGATCTTGTGCCATCTTCTGGGCGACTATGAAATCGTTACTTGAGACAAAGCATCCGGAGCTCTAAACCTCTGAGTGGGCACAAAATAGACCGTAAAGTTGCAGTTTATAAGCATAATACTCCAGTGTTGTATTCTTTTAGCTACGTTCTGAGGCACACCACGGTTGGTACGCAAAAGGAACTTTAGCGGTTGATGATCAGTATGCAGTGTGAAAGGTCTACCAGAAAGGAACAGGTGGAATCTCTGCACGGTGCAGGTAATAACCAGTGCTTCCTTTTCTATCTGGCTATAGTTTCACTCCACCTTCTTCAGTGACATAGCGGCAGACATGATCGTTCGGATTTTCCCATCTGCGTCCTTCTGAAGAAACACTCCACCTAACGCGTAATCAGAGGCGTCTGCTTGGACAATGGTTTATCATCCTCGAAGTTTGATAGCGTAGTATAGTCGCTTATCTTTATCTTTATCGTAGCAAATGCAGTTTGACATTCTGAAAACCAAACAAACTCCACGTCTTTGTACAGGAGTCGGCTGAGTGGGGGTTTTAAACTGTGCAGCCCTGTGATAAAGGGCCGTGGTAGCTGACTAACTCCATAAAAAATTGCAACTCCTTCGTGTTCTTCGGCAGTTTCATGTTCCTAATGCCTTCAATCTTCTTGGGTCTGTAGTACTTTCATTCCCGTTGACTATGAACCCGAGATATTGGATCTCCCTTCGCAGAAACTAACTTTTCTCCATATTGCTCTTAAAAACGTAGTCAATCAGGTTGTCCACAATCTGGTTTAGCTTTCGCTTCAGCTCTTCCTCTGAGCTACCAACAACCAAAATATCGTCCAGATATGCAACAATCCCGGGGAAATCCTTAAGAATCGTATCCATGATCTGCTGGAACGCACTAGGTGCCGTTTTCACACCGCAGTTGAGGCTAGTATATCTGAAAAGACCCTTGTGAGTATTGATGGTCAGAAATTCCTGTGATTTCTCGTCCACCTCAATTTGTAAGTAGGCCTCTGATAGATCAATCCTGGCAAAAAACCCCTCGTTCAGAGTCACAAAAATCTACTCTAACGTTGATAGGGGGGTAATTATAATCTTCCAGTGCATCGTTAAAACCCATGGAATAGTCCGCACACAATCGTAATTTTCTGTGGGATTTCTTGACCGCCACAACCGAGGCAGGCCATGCTGAATAATTTGTGGAAAAAACAATGCCATTCTGCTGTAACTGTGCCAATCCCTCCTCGACGACTGCTTGTACTGCAAAAGAGAAACGTCGAGATTGCTTGAAAACTGGCTTTTTCTCCAGCTTCACTTTTAAACTAACCTTCGTCTTTGTGCATTTGCTGACCGCGTTCTTCATCCGTTCCATACACCTCTTTTTCAGGACCTTTTCGGTGGTTTGGAGGACGACGCTCCCAATTTCGTCAAAGGGATGGTTCCACAGTCCCAGTTCTGATGGCATTTTATTTCCGAGAAGATTGTTACGAATCTTTGAGACATGGATATCTGCGAGGCAAATCTTATCTCAAAAACTGAGTGGCCTGAAAAACGCCTTCAAATTTCATACGCACGTCATTCGATGCCCATGCTTTGACCTCTGATGGTTTCAGTTCTGGGGAGTCGATATCTTCCAACGTGCTCATGGGGATTATAGTCAGATCAGATGCTGTGTCAACCTGCAGTGTGGTGGGTTCGCCCTTAATCTTCACTGCCAAGTACTTCCTGTGTTCGCAATTTAGCACTTGCGAATCGTTTGCTAAAACGGCCTGAAAACTCGTTCTTGGGCTAAAATAAATTGTTCTAAAATGTTAACCTTTATGGCCAACACGGGAGCAATTGTAGCACTTCCTGCTACGATAGGGGGCATTCACCCACGTAATGCCAGCCGCCGCACTTCCAGCACGCCGGCTTCATCCTCCGTGAAGAAACTATTCTGTCCTGGTTTTCTCGTTCTGGTATCGAAGACGTAAACGGGCTGACTATTTGTGCTTCCAATAAGCCGTGAATCTTGCTTGATATCTGTGATATTAGGACACATTCCTCTGCCAGTTCCTATACAGTCATATCACCTTTGTGGTCTAGTTGGGCAAGGAAGCGCGTAAGCACATCTGCATCTTCTGGAAATGTCAACGACTTAATGAGAAACGGCTTTAATTTGCGTGCGGGTTGCCTTTTCAAGCTCCGCTTGCAGAAAGGTGTCATTAAGTCTGCCTGCTAAATCGAAGTATGCTTTAGGTCTACATTCTAGTTAGAAACACTCAAAACTTCGATTGAATAACGACCTAGTTAAATAGAATAATGCTTTCAAATGTTTGACTGTGTTTTTACACGAGACATCGGATAGTTTCTGTGGAAGAATAAACTTGACGTACAGCTCATACTCCCGCTGTCCGAGTTTTAGCAGCAGGATTTCCAGCTTCGGCTTGTAGTCGAGTTCTGCTGCCTTCACTTCGAACAGCCCTTCATACTTTCGAAACCAGGCTTCGACAGTCACGCTTCCTTCGTGGTCGTAAATAAACTCAGTGATCCATTTCTCGATCTTTTTTCGTTTGGTCCCTCTGGATGCAGGTTCACAAACAGGCCACGCGCATCGCTTGTTATGTCGTGCGGGTTTAACTCGTTCTAGCTTCCGGTCACTCTCCCCAACAGAGGGAATTCATACAAATCACTTGACCTAAGCGAGGCGCTGCCAAGCAATACAAACTGACAGCAACCGCTAACAAACCTGGGAAAACCACTGAATACTCCGATAAATTGTTTTCAAATACTGAACAGGCAAGACATGCAGTGCGCAATTACTCGCCGTTTGTATGAACTATTTCGATTTTAAACGCGTCCATGTTGCCAAATACGCCGGGGAAATGAAAAAGGTAATCCACAACAAGCACGCATTTATGCTGTAATAAAAACAAGTTTAACGTTCCACTTGTGTGGCTTCTTTACAAAATACGTATTCCACAGACGGTTCACTTCCTCAAACCACTAAAGAAGCGAGCTGGAGATATATGTCCGGCGCGGTTCGGAAAGGTCCAGGGGTGACTACCGCTGCGGACTGCATGAGCTTTCCATGCAGGCAACGATACCGCCTGACCAGCATTTGCAAAGTAACCTAGACACCCAAATCAGTGATGTCCAAATATATGATCACTGTGCACTTTCATATGCATGACAGGATGAAAACCCGAGTGGTTGTTGCCCGGGTAAGGTTAAGTTGTCAAGCCAAGGAATGAGTAGTCAATCAGTCATTAGGGTTTTCAGGACGTACAGAGCAATGGTAAGGAGCCCGTTTTCCCTTAGTCTATGCGCAGCACATTTGTTTCTCAACTTGTACTTTAACTCACACGGATATTCTTTGCCCACTACATCGGACATCTCAAGACAGCCCGAACAAAAATAGGCTTTTTTCAGGTAAACGAAGGCGAAAATTTATTCAATTGAATGAACGAGTGTATACGCCTGTGCAGCAGCTATAGCTATAGCACCTTTCCTGGTGGTGAAAACAAACCAGTCACTAGAATCACCGAGGCAAATGACCAACGACTTAGACATAAAACTGCGCGTTCAGGAGTTGCATTTGGCATGATTTACGATGCGCATGGAATATCGGCAAAACACATGTCTGCAACCTGTGCGCTCAGTACCATATATGACACTGAGGGCACAGGTATCAGACATGTGTTCCACCGATATTCTGGCGCCGCAAGTTAAACTATTTTCGTGGATATTGGAATGCCAGCTGATCCCGAACAGTGAAAAGTTAAACTGGTAGTTCCTATAGAAAATTTACATTTCATTGCAGAAGGAATAGCGAATGGAATTTGAATATACTACGTGATATCCAGACGGAGGCACAAATTCGATTATTTACACGTCAATATAACTCGATTACATGGTGTTTTCGGTAGGTTTGAATAATTCATCTTATAGCGTCCTTGCTGCGGATGACAATAGGATTTTGGTTGGCATCTTCAGGATTTGAGTGGGTTTCAAGATTAAAGTTCTAAAATCACGTCAACAGGATTCTATAACTGATTTGTCAAACTCAAATTTGCCTGGATTCTGAATAGCACTTATAATATATTATTTAGAATTATTTAGAATTTATCTTTGGTTAGCACCGGCAAAGCACTATCTAAACAAACATTATTAACGAAATAAAGGTATGGCAATGTGTGCAGATAAAATTTATTAATACTTAATAATGTAGACGGAACTTGTCCTGCTAGGTTAACAGTTAGCGCTGTTTTGAAATTCATGGTGAACAAGAAAAATAAGCAGTGAAAAAACTCATACCTTAAAAATTGAGGCAGAGTTCAATAGGCCTTCATTTTTGAATAGAAGGTGGTCTGTGTAGGC